>VNWX01002153.1:0-12862 GCA_009869905.1 Ceratophysella communis | reverse complement strand
TAACCGAATAAATTCCAAGAAACAGATGACAGATAATGGATGACGGACAACGGACAAATTCGTACCTGTCACCTGCAAGTTTAAAGGCGATTGCAAAATGTAGGGATCCCGTTCCCTCAGGAATAATACAGTTGAAAGATATCTCTCCGTATTGTAGGTCAGAAGTCAAGTCAAGCACAGATTAGCTAAGTCACACACGAGTAAATCCAAAATCCAAACCGCTGCTGTTGCCTGTAATCCACAAAATTATTGTCACTTCTTTCTGCTGTCTGCTGATTTCGGAAATCGGAACACGAAGAAAAACACTATTTATGATTGAACACGAGAATGAAAGGCTGCAGGGATCGGCTCGAAACGCAAAGAAAAAGGGAGCAAAAAAAGCCAGAAAAAAGGCGGCCGGCTGTAATTGGGGCACGTTGAGAATTCTATGTCAGCTTACCTTATTTTCTAAGCTAAGTACTCTCAAATCTTTTGCTTGTAAAATATGCTATGTTACTCAACAAACCACATGCCATATTACTTATACCTAATTTTTGCAAATTTCAACATAAAAATTTCGGTAAGTGGAACCCGTTTCTGCTTCCCAGATGTTTTCATTTATAACCTCCGCCTACTAGCTATTCTATTGGTGCCCGCTCAAAGTAGCTGGGCGGAGAAAACGCTCAAAACTATTTCACATAACTTATCTTTACTGCAAACTGAGTGCTTATACCAATGTAAAATTATATGACAAGTTGTTCCACCGCGGGAAACTGGATGGCATGGCGCTACGATGATGGCTGTCAACCAGCAACGACAAGAAACACGAAATACTACACCGGCCTCCCACTTCCCTCTCGACTGATGTACTGCACAGGCCTCACGGGAAGCCGTACTCCCGATTCCCACAGCCCACTCCCGTTGACGGTGGATACACCATCCGGTATGCTAGCTGTGTCAATTTCGGAAACACGATTGCTAAAGGGGGTTGTGGGATTTGTGCTATTTGAGATTACCTGCCTCCGGTGGATCATGCGTTAGTACAGTCGGCAATTGGCAGTCTTCGTCGTCAGTTGACAGTTAGCTCGTTTGTCGTTCGCTGCTGAGTGACAAGTGAAAGCAGACACGGTGCCAAGCCGCTTCAAGCTCGACAACGGAGTGACCTGGAGCTGAGTAACCTGAGGAGTCAGAGTCGAGGTTCAGACTGAGGGGAATCGTTGGATAGTGAAGACAAGACCAACGGCTTGTTTAAGTCTCGCCAAAAAAGCTGCGCTGAAGCTTAGCTGAAGGGACCCGTGTCAAGGGACTTCTATGCACTACTGACTACTGACTGGCCTGTCGTGCACCCTGTCACTATAACTGTTACATACTGCATTACATCCAGAAGCTTGCCTAGCCGGCTGCACTCCTCGCTGAGAATTACACAGCACACAGTTAACAGTTGACCGTATTTCATTATACATAGATACAAGACAGACTAGACGCGATGGTAAGCTAAGCAAAAGTCATATTGATAGTATGCATGTACCTAAATAAAGTGTTTACTTCCTATCCGACATCAAGTCACGAATCTATTATCTATTTGCCTATGAGGGGATAACGGATGACGGATAACCCACGCGCAACTCATATTAAGTCATAAGTTTACCACCTCCGTATCTTCTTTCGTCTTTAGCTTTAGAGTTAGCTGGTTGAATTTGACATGAAAACCGGAATATTAAGTTAGACATGAGCTCATTTGTGTAATCAAATCTTCATTTACTTTGTAATTACAGGACTCAGATCTTGAGACAGAAAACGTAAAGGTGGTGAAGAAAAGACCATATTTGAAGAAAGGAACTGGTCTAAGAAGATTTTACAGAAATCTAGATGAATTAGAAAATAATACAACTGTCACAACTCCGGTCTCGAACTCTGTAAACACTTTGAAAGAGAGAAAGCTCGAGAATTCAGCGCCGGATCAAGTGAAAGACCTGAACAGAAATGTTTCGGAGCCGAATACAGAAAACCGCTATTCTGATGAAGAATTCGTACAAAAGATGCAATCGCTAGACATAAGCTCCAGAAAGTCAAAAGTCAATTTTGAGGATTTGGGTTTACAGAAGCAGAATCCAAAGCCAAGCTGTGTTCAGGAAAACTATTATACTGCAGAAAATGATGACGACAGTTCATCAGAATGGGAGTCGATTGATTCCGCGGAGGAAGAATCTGAATGTGAGGATAATGAAACTGTTCAGAGCTCAGCTGGTAAAGAAAGTGCTCAATTCGTCCCTGAATATTACCGGGTTGATGAACTTCCTGATTCCGAGAGTGGGAGTGAGTTCGGAATCGGTAACTATACACCACCACCACATGATGGAATGAAAACGCTGGTTGAAAGCAATATTGAAACTCAGGCCTTTTCTTCAGTTCCGCGGGAGTCTGAAAACCAAGGACGAAATGGTTTACAAAGTGGGATCAATAGTGAACCAATTCCGTCAACTAATTGCTTTCGTCCTCCTTGTTTTCAAGACGTAAGAATTTGTAGCTAATTTTTGCATTTGAGTTGCATCTGTCAGCTGCCATGGAATGTTTGCACTTGATATATAATAGTAAGTAAACGTTTTATTTGATTTACAGAATCGCCGAGTGTCCGGGCCGGGTTGGGATTCCGAGCTAAACCTTTTTGAAAAAATGGAGCAGTTAACTGAAAGCCTGAGCTTTTGTTCTACTTCGTCAACTGTTGAAAAGTTTATAAACAACCAGCTCCATCCAAGCGTGCCAAAAGCTCAAGACTCGTATCCAACCCCAACCACAGCTGACGCGGAAAGATCCACAGAAGCTCCATATAATGCATTGAACGAAGATGTTGCGCGTCAAGTGTTTGATAGGCTAAAGCAAGAAGAGAACGAGAGCTTAATGAAAGAAAGGGATGAATTTCTGAAAAATTACGCGCATTTACTGGAAAGTGATGCACATCTGCATGATGAAGAGCTTGCTGTTATAGAAGCACTGGGTATGGGACAAGGTATTCCTTTCCGGGAATACGAAAGTGCGCATGGTTCGAGGACTGGGATGGAGACTCACGAAACAATAACCCGACAAGCTGAAGAAACCAGACAGCATTATATTGAAGCTATGTTTGAGTTTCGTAAGGAAAAGCGCTTGTTTGATACTTTTAAGATGGAGCAGTGGGCAAAACTTGAAACTGAAAAGAACCGGCTTAAGGCACAGAAAGAGCGTTACACTCGCTTGAAGCATGACCTTGAGAAAAGACAAAAAGCTCAATTCAAGTTTTCAAGCAGCGAAGACGCCGTAATACAACTTCAAAACAAACTGCAAGAATTACAAAAATCATTCCAACAAAAAACGACCCAACACGCTTTATCAAGTAGAACAATGAGGTCAACAATTGACAAAATGAAAACTGAAAATGAGAAGCTGAAGGACCAAGTGGCGAAGTTAACTAAGGAAAAGGAACTGCGTGACCTTCGAGATGCAAGAGATCGCTCGAAGCTTTTACAATTCAAGCGCAAAGGCAGAGTATCTCATCAGGTATCGGATTTGAAGGAGGAAGTGGAAAACAAAGCACAGATAGATTATCAGATGTGTTCATGTTTCGGAAAATCTAAGGAGTCTCCATACTCCAAGAGAATGGGAGTCATCAACGCAGACCTAGGCAACAAGGCTGCAAATAAAGTTGACATTGCCGACATCGTCACGTACCAAAATGGAAATCGATTGATCACCTACTCTGATGGTAGCATGCATACGCGGAATAACTTCAACAACGTTATAGAGTACGTACGTTTTTTAAATTTCTTGTACTTACTTATACCTAGTTTTGTCTTTGGTTTTCTTTTCGTGTGTCAAGAGATTCGCCAGTCTCAGACCTGGAATTGCAGAAGCAAAATAGAAATTGCTAGCATATGGTACATATGGTAATCCCGAAAAGTCTAATGCGCGTAATTCGTTTTCTCAACAGAATCGTATACCCAAATGGAGACATCAAGGATTTTCGCCAGTCGATTCAGGGAATCACCCGCTATTTTTACAACGACATAAGCACATGGCATATCGTTCACCGAGACGGCAATGAGATTCACCTCTATCCATCGTGAGAATCCAGTTTATATTTAATATAATTGTTTAGTATACTAGTAAGTCTTATGTAAATAATTTCTTTTTTTTTATCCCGTTTGATTTGTTTCTGCAGAGGAGTCGTTGAGAAGAAGTTTGCGGATGGCGTGCATGAGGTCACAGATCCTACTGGAAAGATTGAGCGCATGTTCCCGAATGGTTGCCAAGAGACGACTTTCCCTGACAAAACGGTAGTGCAGCTTCACACTAATGCAAGTGAAACAATTTACTTTCCAAATGGTCAAGTGGAATTCCGCTCATTACAATATAACAAACGAGTTTTTCCGGATGGTACTGAAAAGATCGTTCACAGCAACGGTTCTCAAGAAACCAGGTACTCGAATGGTCGTATTCGCGTCAAGGATTCCACAGGAAAGTTGATTTACGACAATCTGCCTGAAGAACCAGAAACATAAAAACAGCTTACACAAATCCACGAATACCTATGTAGAAGATAAAATTACTCATCACTTCCAAAATACCAATTTAATTAGGCTCTCTAACACAATTCAAGATCACTTAAAGTTGATGTCATTATTTTCTACGTAGGTTATTGATCGCAGTTAAAATTGTTCAGATGGTTGAATCGGAATAAAACATGCTTCAGAAATAATTCCGGTTTCCGGCCATTGTAAGCGAGGTTGGTACAATTTAATTTTATATTTCTTGGCTCAAAGGTGTAAAATACTACAGAAACGAATATTATAATTATTCAACCGGCGCGTTTTTCTTGACGTTTGGCTGAGATTTTGGGGACGACAGTTTGGTGTTCACGGTCTATTATAAATTTTAGTGGAGCCTGGTCTCGCGTACCGAAAATGCCACTCAGGGTATCACGTGCTGCCATTTCTTGGGCAATTTCAACTGTCTCGCCAATACCTGTTAGATTTTGAAATATAAAGTTATATTCGTTATAAAACTTCGCCATGTCAACTTAGAACACGTTTTAAATGCATT
Organism: Ceratophysella communis; assembly: GCA_009869905.1. Taxonomy (NCBI): domain Eukaryota; kingdom Metazoa; phylum Arthropoda; class Collembola; order Poduromorpha; family Hypogastruridae; genus Ceratophysella; species Ceratophysella communis. The sequence goes on along the minus strand of VNWX01002153.1, from coordinate 7,807 downwards.
TAGTAATTAGAAGTGAGAACGTAGTATCACCGACTAATAGACTTAACTCACCAGTTCCAATTAATTTTTTCTGTCCTGTGTAAATCCCGACCATGAAAACAGAAAGAAGGGTATTCCTTCCAGACTCACGAATAATCCGAGGTTCAATGGTTTCTCCTTTCTCAGTCATGATACCCGTGAGCATTTTCCAGGGATTCGGGATGTCCCATATCTCGTTCACGTTCTTGTCATATAAGTGCGTTACTACGAAATCTTCAATAAAGATCTTGGTGCGCTTAGGACCAGAGGATTTATCAAGAGCGTATATTAACGCTAGGAAAGTGTGACCCAGGGTGGAGTCTGATGGAGGATAATCCTACAAAATTATTAGAACGAGTTGCACTCTTGAAATACATATTTAATAGACTCTATGCAGTACACCCTAGAACCCTATGAATTACCTCAGATAGAATGAGGTCTTTGGTGCCAATATGTGAAGAAATGTAGGCCAGGACTGATTCACTCATCAGGAAGTTGCAAACAGCTCTAAAGCGGTCAATTAAATAATGTGAGATGCGTCAAATACAAAGATGAAGTGAACAAGTGCACAACTCACTGTATCCCAGCGTCTGGAAATAATGGAAATTCGTATCTCAGAACGGATTTGAGCGTTGATTCCAGAATAGCCTTGCCCTCAGCAGCCATAACTTCATTGTCTTCTAACTCCGCAGCGAGAGCTTGCAAACCTACTTCCTCTTGACGAAGCTTCTCCTTTACAACGTATGATCTTTCTGTAAAGGCTTGACGAAGCAGGTCATCTCGAATCGGCTCATTTAGACGTCTGGTAAATGCATACAGTTCTGAATTGTAGTTCCTGCAAAACAAACACTTTAATTTATAGTACCTACTTACAATTCTAAACCTAACTGGGAGCTTTAATGTGTAATATTATATTTCAAGAATTACCAGTCTGTAAACGTGCTCCGCCTCACAGGCTTTGGGTTCGGATTGAACATGAGTTCACGATTCTTTCGAAAATTTAAGGCAAGTCGCATAGGCTTGACGTAATTGGAAACTTCTCGCACTGCAATTCCTGGAATAATTTAAAAAAAAATCAACCATCATTCAAAACCATAATATGTCTCGTACAAAAACTAGGAATAGTAAAACAAAAAACAATTCCCAATCTTAGCTGTAGCTAATGACAATGACACACAAGCAATTTAATAACCAAATTTACCATGACCCGGAAGTATTATTGGTTGGAGGACACGAAGCCTCAAAGGCCCAAAAAATCCGAGCACACGATTCCTAATCATAATAGTAATTAATTTAACTTTGCATCGCTTGACTTTTGTAATTGAACTGGCTAGATTAACAAATCCGAGTTAAAATGTGGTAAATATGAGATAAATAGAAGAATGATAAATGCGGTTCTAAAGCTCAGATTCAAATAAGCCGCCAAGCATTCGCGAGCTTCACCACTCTCTGTGGCTAAAAATGAGCAAGAGGTCCTCAAAATCCATGCTCTGCCTGCGCTATATTATTGCTGTGTGAAATTGAGCGGACGTAATAATTCTGAAAAATTAATAGATGACGAAAGTAGCAGCGTGTTGCCCTAACAGAAATGTTTTCTATTAGATCAATATTGTAAAGTATTAAAGCCTTTAATAATAAATAAATATTCGTTTTCGTTATTGCGAGACTAAAGAACCTTGCCTGATAAGGCCTCTTTTTCGTGATTCTGGGCTAAAAAATTGTGCAAAATGATGAATGCATGGCATTTTCAGATTCAGACGGTAATCGCGCTTCGCGCTTTCTATTCTTCAAATGAATAGCGCTAAATAGAAATGAGTATTGATGCTTACATTCTCGCATGTCCGGTTTATAATAGGTCCACTGTCTTTTTAATAATAGATAAGAGACATCACGTTAAAATGAGTCATATTTCACTTTTATCATGACTTGAAATGCGATTTATTTTATGTTACTCTTTCCTCAATGCACATTCAATTAACATAGCTTCAAACTTGAACTCATCGACATAAACAAGATGGGTCCAGGCTATAATGCAAAAATTTAACTGCTCATGTGGACATTTATGAAGATTATAGGCTAGTTCCATCCTCACTTTCGTTTCCATTTCATAAGACGTGTGAATCTCTTTGGCAGCTTCGCCTGGAACATGATCAATGCGTTAGTAAAATTCTAAGTTATATGATGTTCAAAGTTGAGAAGAAAATTTTGATTACAGAAATCTTCATAATTCCAAGTCAGAAATGGAGGTGAGCTGGTTGTATTCAGTAGAGCCAAATTCGAGAGTTGTTCCGAGAATTGTCCTATTTTTGTCACTTGAGCTTTCTGTATTAATGCCACAATTTAGGACGCATGATAAAACTCAGGTATAAAATTAAAGTTGTGAATAAATATACCATTTGCCTGATAATTACTCCGAGTTGTTCACAATGGCGTCGAACTGTATCATCGTTCTCCCTGTCCAATAAAAATATGTTGTATGTTGCAACTCGTTGTTGAAAGTATCGTAACTGTTCAGCGGAATTTTAAAAATGTACATAAATTTAAAATGGTAGGCTTGCAGGCGACTCACCGATGACTCTGAACTCCTTGCATGAGTTCTAACCCTTGCAACAATAATTTTTTCCAGATCTGAACAGAACTATGTAAAGAAACAATTGTGTCGTTAAGTACTCTACGAGGTCCTGTCAAAACGGGTGGAGCTGCTGCTGGACCTAGAATGATATTTAAACCAGAAAATCTGATCTTAGAAAATAAATTGAATGCATTTCAGCTCTACAAATACATACAAGTAGAAGCCACGCAGGAAATACTAGGTAAATGCGCTATGATTCAGGACTTGACTTACTTTTCGAAGAGCTCGGAGTTACATTTCCTGACGATATTGCTGGAGAAGCTTCTGAGAGTCTTTTTGGTTTGGATACTGGAGTTGTGTCTGAAATAATATTCAATGATTAACGCCAGATTCGAGTTACAAACAATAACAAAACTAGGCAGATTTGAAATAACTCACTCCTAGTCTGCTTTTGAATGGACCCATCCTTTTGGCCTTTTGGTGTTGTCATGTGTTTGAATAAGTATAAATGGCTGAACTTCGGAGAATACGCTATGAAGGAAAAACTATTTGTCGTAATATAAACGCTGAAGAGGTTTTAGTGGCTACGAAATTAAAACTAGTTCGTAGAAATTGTTTACTAATTAGGTGGATTACAGTACGAAATTCTAATAAACGAAGGCTACTCTGTGAAATTAGAAGACAATTTATTTGCTCTTCAGTTTCTTTATTTCTCGAAACACCACTTCGGCTCGAACTAAAGTTAAGAAAATAAAAATAAAATGTACACCAGTTATAAATTCCATATAATTATATTGAAATTCAAGTTGTTTAAATGAAAGTGTATTACCCATTGGATCGTATCTGATTAACTCCAACTTGTCTGCAATGCGTTCTCGCAGCCAACAGATCTTATGACCAGTCACTACGCTCTCCAGGAGAACGAGCACTTGCCTATAATAATGACAAAATATAAAATTACAAAGGGTTTAGTTAAGCAACATATAACCATGCCATTATGCATTTTATATGCTAGCATCCCACTATATTATGACCTCCATAGAGTTAAGATTAAAGCTCCCAAACGGAGGAGAGGCGAGAAGTCTGAAATATTTTTCTGAATTCGAGTATTAACTTATCTGTTTCAGTTAAGTCTTAAATTACAAACCAGGGGAATATGGTTTGAAAGAGGTAAAACAGTACCTAATTCCAATTCAGAAAAATTCTGGACTCGTATTCTTGGAATTTACATAGAATGCTTAATGCTTCCTAAGTCCGAGCGCATTGAACTAATGTTGTGACTTTTTGTCTATATAAAAGGTCAGAGCTTTTAAGAAAAAATGTTGTGAACTGTGAACCTCATAGACATAAAACTTACAGATGTAAGTTCTTATGTCTTATGTCTATGGTGAAGCTAGCTTACTTGCTCTTTGGCTTTTTGAATAATATGTTGGTGAGAAACATGCCCGTGGAAAAGCTCCTGTCGCAGTTCCAATATTTATATTTAACTGTTTAATTTCAAAATCGCTATTTGCTTTTGTCAATTCAAAATTCACTCCCCACGATCAACGATTTGGAATTTTGCCTTTATTTGAATTTCGAATCCGACCGCAACAACGAACGGTGTTGTTTCCTCTCGTTCCGAACAAACAACACACCACGACCCACCACCACAGCAGCAAGCATAATAGCAGCAGCAGCAGCAGCAGCGGCGCGGCGGTGGTGGTGGTGGCCAGCATGCATGAGGGAGTACAGCGTGAGAGCACCTCACCATCTCCTCCGCATCAAACCCACCGATGATATCTTGCATTTTGAATTTTGCACCAATCATCCGTTCCTTTCCGCGATCCGCGATCCAGGTTGTTGGAGGAAAATTGAATAGTTGATTAGTGTTAATTTCGACAGTTAGTTGAGAGTCATCACGTCATCAGTCACCAAACCATGGACCGTGAACCTGCCTGTTCGCCCAATCAACTAAACTAAAAGCTGGAACCAAAAACACGTAGGTACTTTCATATAACTTAGCAATTGTGAATTCAAATAAATTAGCATTTACAGATTACAGCGGCAGAGTCTAATATTAATGGCGAATGATACGTTTTATTTGTAACAGGATTTCAATAACCAGACGGTTAAAGACAAGAGACTAAGTTGTAAAGTAGTTCAAAATGCACAGGTGACAGGTAAGCAAGCCACCACCGCACCCATCAGTGTAAAACAATGGTTCATGTTCCTTACAATTACATGATGAATTCGATTTGACGTCGTTAATTCTATTTGCAATTGCAACGCGCAGTCCTCACATCGCCTTTTTAAAACTAGAAATTATTATTTTTTTTTTATTAATTTCACGTTCCAGGTCCATTAAAAATCTGCTTCATCAACGTGAACAATCTTGAAAACTTTACTGGAGCAGAATGAGCTCCGAAGTGCTGCCTACAGATATGAATGACGCCGATGTTGATGACGAGGACGAGCGAGAAGCAGACGAGGGCGTAGAACCTGGACGAAATTTTTGGGTCCTGCTCGAATTTTTCTTTTTCAGCATCTGCTTGTTCGTTCTTCCTATCCTGACTTACTACAGCTCACTTTCCATCTGTGAAAAATATTTGTCCCCGCTCAAACCGGAAGAGGAATGGAATCGTGATCTTATTCTGTCTGCCGGAGCTGCCACATTTTCTATTTGGATAATACTAGCAGTATATGCCTACAGAGCGTACTGTGAGTCGCTTCGAGAAGTAGCAGCCTCCAAAAAATCTCAGTGAACTTGACATTCCAAGATCCATCAATTCAATGATGTGACTGAAGTTAAAGTTAGAGCTTTGCGAAGAGAATGGCGACTGGCAACTCGAACACAACTAATTCAGCTAGAATTAATTATTCATTAATATTCGGTGGACCGAGGCTTAATGAGTTGGGTTTGACAATAGTTTCAATTTTTACCAGTCATAAAAGTAGCTAGTTTTTCAGGTTTTGTAAATATATTTCACATCTTGGCACATCCATCTTCATCGCTAAACAATATTATTCATGATGAATGATACAAATAACCAAACCACTAGTCTGTTTAGAAAAATATCTGATAATATATATGCGATTGAGATTACCACGTTTCCAAGCGGTACTAAATAAAAGTCAATGCATCACAGATAAGGACTTAACCTCGATAAATATTACATTGATGCGGGATGATTGAAACTATGCTATGAACAAACGGGTTCAAAAGCCTTAAGTTTAGAATAGCTCAGGCATCGTACTAACCTAACTCACCTTCGCCTCTGAAGGACCTTTTAAATAGTTTTGGTTAACACGCGCCCGAGACCGCTAACATAAGAACTAGCGAGGAGGTTCAGACTCCTGGATTATAGTCAATAATAGCTCCATTGTTGCAGATTGCAATTGCAGGGCGAAGGCAAGGCCAAGCCTCCGCCGCTGCCGCCGTGTCGTGGCGCCGTACGTACTAGGCTTATTTCATCAAATTTAATATCTGCGAGATATTCAATAATCAATAACCGCAATTGCAGAGAATCTGTTTGCTGACTCTCTGGATATTATGTAGGTACTTAACTATTAACCCTGCGGCACCCGGTAATATCGCAGGAGAGTGCCTCCCAACTGAGTGCCCAGCCAGGCATTGGAGTTGGCTGTACTAAATGCGGCAAGTTTGTCTTGTCGAGCTGCAATCTGAGTTTTCAAGATCCACTTTACTTTCACATTTTCGCCTACCACTTTACATTACACTTTATTTTTATCGCTATGTATTTATATTGAAAGGCATACCAAATCCATCCAAAGTTTGTCTTGTGCCTGGCTAGGCACATGCATTATGTACATGTAAATACTCTGTGCTTAGCTGTGCACACACCTGAGCTTGGCCAGGCACAACCCTATTTAACATGGGACTTTTCGGCGATTTTTACTTTAAAAAATCATATATCCCGGTCTATAAGGTTATATGGACTGATTTTGGTATCTACATGTAGCTATACCGATTGGTTACAGATACTAAAAATCCCCAACAGATGGCATGCAAATTTCTTTCAGACTTTTTCGATTTGAAAGAGGGTGTGCCTGGCCAGGCACTCAGCTGGGTATCAGAGGGTTAATCGAACATCATGTATTTGTATTCTGGGTCGTTAAACGGCAGACTGTGCAATCAATTTCATAACTTTTAGCTCTTAAATCCATAAGAATGCAATTTGCTGTAGGAACACTGAACTGTAAACTGTACATTAGTAAAATTCCAGTTTCATTGGTCGTGTCGTGAGTCGTGAAGTGTTTCAAATGAATATGAATGAATAACTATATACTATATACAATGACGTTTACTGCTGCCCGCTTCTGATTCTGATCTAAAGAAGGCCTATAATAAACCCAAGCTTTCGAGCTGCAATCTGAGTTTTCAAGATCCACTTTACTTTCACATTTTCGCCTACCACTTTACATTACACTTTATTTTTATCGCTATGTATTTATATTGAAAGGCATACCAAATCCATCCAATTTCGATGCCAAATGCCAAATTACATCCTTTCTCAAATACGTATGTATACGTATTATGAATTATGATACACGTGATCCATTTATTGTTACTTAAGAATTAGTGTTATTTTCACACCTATTATGTTATGCTGCCATTTAAAAAAAAAACAGGCAATAAAGCCTAATAACCCCACCTGAATTCCAAGTACATAATAATATGTATGTATAATTGACGGTGAGATGTACACGTCATAGCATTTTTCTTGCAAATTTCAACGTAGATTTCGTCTGTATCTTTCCCGAGCCATAAAGCGATCTTGCTGAACTTGTATCGTAATTCGTAATATTGAGCTATAATATCTGGGTTGACTTTTAATCCTGTGACTATTCCCAGAATATTGGACCATCTAAAATTAACATTTTAAGAATTTTTTTACGATGCCATTCCCCATTCTTTCGGCACGAGAACAATAGAAGAATCAATGGGAAATAGAGTTAGTAGCTGTTAATCTATGGGGATCAAATAATTAGAAATTACAATAGGTTTCTAGAATCATCCTCGTATAGCAGAGATATCGCGCACCTCGTTTCGAATTATACCAACTCAAGGACTATTTTATAAAGCTGGGTTCAGATAGATCAGCAACGGCAATTTTTTACTCGCGACGGCAATTTTTCTCTTCTGGCAACGCCGAAATTGCATTCACATAGCACGCGACGGCAACAAAACCTATCAGCAACGGCAATATTTTGATT
>VNWX01002152.1:0-12863 GCA_009869905.1 Ceratophysella communis | reverse complement strand
TGAGTTGCCATGGGTTTAGAGACTTTAAGTGGATTTACTATATCCTGAAAGCTGAACAATATCTACCCGTGCAGAACCAGTAGCCGAATTACTCACCCTCCAATTGTCCCCGCTGTTCCTCCCAAGTTTCCAATTATACTTATGTTCTAGAAATAAAATTACATTTGAAGAGGAAGGGGTTTATCGTAATCATAGACCAATCCTTAACTCATAATTTGGTGCAGTTGTTTTTACGGACTTGATTATTAGCTCAGTACATTGTCAGTTGAACTGATTTTCAATTTTGATCATTCAGAAAAAGCGCGTCTGTGCGCCCTTGAAGTGGTTCCATATTCCATTCATAAATTTGTCACTTATCTTAGCGTAATAGCCATGCCTTTCCGACGAGGCTTCGTACCTATGTAATTAAATTCTGATCGAGTCGACTCGGTTGACTAAATTGGACTAGCTTGTTAGAGTACGTGGCGGGTGGCGGGATGGGCTGGAGGGCACCTTGGCGAACTATTGCTTCCACCCCGTCCACTCAGCGGAACGCGAGGAAGAAAGACTAGCGGTTAGGCGTACTGCTTCGTAGGTAATTGTGTAAGACGCCTTCTCCATCACCCTAATGAACTCTTCTTGGCTTGGTCTTTTACTTGTTTTACCAAAAGAGCTAAAAAATCCAGCAAATGTTCAAAGGTAACGAAATTGCCCCGAGCTACTCAAAGTTCATGGACAACTTGGAACTTGCTGAGGGGTAGGTTATAAGTATACTGTGTTACATGGCACATCACGTAGGAAGCAGCGTCCGTATCCTGCGCTGAGTTTATGAATTTCCTTTTATCCTGTGCGTGGGCTTGACTCAGAGCTGACCCGACATTTTGACATAATATTCACCGCGTTTGGAGTAATTTAAACCCGCAGCAAGGCAGGCACTCGGTACGAGATCAAAATCAGCGGAGAATGTTTGGCATAGAAAAGTCCGGATTTGAGAAGTAGCAAAGGGACAAACTCCAGGAGTTCCCTTGTTGACAAGAAACGGAGGAGATTCCTGGAAGAAAAGCATATGAATCTGACTTGAATACGGAATTAGGGCACTCAGATAAGGCGCTGGAGAAAGGTTTAGCATTCAGAAACTCAGCCAACTTTCGCCCGAGTCGCAGATCAGCAAAACTCGAACCGCCGAGAGTCGTGGAACGCAGCAAAGGCTCCAAAGTGAAACCAAAATGTAAAACTTATTTCCTTGATTTCTCTTTGCCTTTGGAAGAAAACAATCATGGAATTCTTTGCCCGCTTAACCTTATAAATAATAGATGTATTGAAATAGAAAGGAAGTTTATGGCTTTATTTCTCGACAAAAACACGGGGGTTGGTATTCTTATCTTTGCATAATACAATACTTTCTAGGAATTCGGCTTGTTTTGCGAATCGAGATTCGGTGTAGGAAAAAACCTACATTCGCTAAGCTACCTATGAAATTCGTTTATGTGTTTTCCAGGTTTCTAGACTACAACTGCAATTTTATGGTAGGCTTTTTCATTCAAAGTACTAGGTGTAGGCAGGATATCTTGACAGATGGAATCATATTTCACCCCATTCACGAGATGTCGCATCGCCTGCCTGATCAGATCGTAAATCATAATAAGTTTATAGTGCAACTTTCAAGCTACCATCCTGTCTATTAGCCTAATATTATAATGTATATTTCAAGTAAGGAAGCTGCAGCAATAAAGATTAGCATGAGTCATTTAACCCGGATATTTATCAGTGATTTTCCTTGGTACAGCTGGATCGAATTAACGTTGTGTAACCTAATTTCTTATCGCGTATTATGTATTGCTCCTCTTCCGTGAATGATTACGATTCCAGGTGTTATGTATAAGGAACAGTATTATATAGTTTTAAATGCAGCAATTGTTAGCTGCCAAGATTATGAATGAGCTTACCTTTTCCGAGCCTTTCAAAACTGTGCTCGTTAGGAAATAAATACTCTAAAGCTTTTTGAAAATTCAATTTGGACAAAAAATGTAGCATTTTCCTGACATGCAAATCCGGATTCAGCTAAAAGCGTAATGAAAAAGTGAAACGGACTTTCTCCCAATTGAATATCCAATACTGCTCCCCTTTCCTAACTGTCACCAGTCACCATGTTAGTGAAACGCAAACACGAGCTTGTTTGTTTTGGCGTGTCCTTCCGTGCGTATCTCTCTATCTAAATCCAATATCCCTCTTCTTCTATTCCTAGCCGACACTGTGTATTCAGTTTCAGGCTGCACAAGATAAACTAATATTCTAGCGCTTCCACCTGCTATTGTCCTTGAGTATTGAACATCGGCCTGGATCCGTGCGTGCAAACAACATCACCGGAAATGATGGAGCATGCTATAAATCAATAGTTTTCTCCAATCAAACAGGCTTTTATAAAATTACTTATCTTTTAAAGGGCAACGAATCGGCATTTGACAACCGTTCAACCGTCAAGTAAATTTCGGTTTATTATGACCGTTGATAGCTCAGTACAGAGATACAAACGGAAAGCTTACGCAAAGCGCAAACGCCTAATACAGTTTTAGTACCCCTCAGCCCGTCTCTAAGACAGACTGTTACTCGGCGACTTCCAAATTTGTTTAATTTTTTTTTAATTGTGTGAGTTATGGTTAGTGTCTCTTTGCGATTTGGAATTACCCAAGCTTTTGTTTCTGACAATGCTAACTGATATACAATATCTAATTACCGAATACACAAAACTCGAGATAGTAACGTCAAGCCTGCAAGTTTGCGTCGATTAATCAATATTCGGCTAATCGGATTTATTGCATAGGTAATAGTCGTCTCGTACCTAACTAGGAAATCAGCAAAACGAGACGAACCAGCCCCTTTATTTTCCTGCTTATTAACACGGATTATTTTCCTATTTTCCCGAATATATTAGACACGATTTGCGCCGCTCGAATGAAGTCATTCAGGTCTACCTGTTATTATTTTAGCTTATCTCTACGTCACGGTGGCGGAGAGGCTTTTCTCAACCAGCGTTAATTATAAATATATAGACGGGTATATAGTTTTAGGGAAATGCTCGGTACAACTAGTAATCGAAAGTCCCAATCCCAAGTCTACGATCATCAGTGCCGTTCCGCCCTTCCGGCTGTATTTTATTTGCAAGCCATTAGCTAGCGATGCAGAGTGGATTTACTATTATTTTTTCATATGGAGGCTGGGCTGGATCGATGATTCGAGTTCCAAATAGTGTTTATCCATCAGAGCTGACGCTGACTTGTTTACCAATTGGGCTCTCTACTCTCCTCCTCTGTTATTGTAATATTTTAATGGAGGGCTCAATATTTATTTTCTATTCCCAAATCGATTTTCATATTTCGTCAAGGGTTGAGGAACGAGAGCCACTTTGGAGAACACGTTTGATGTGGTGAAATTGCATACGGCGACAGCTTTAGCTTATACGCAGTGAAAGTGAAAGCGTTGATGTTATTTGCAGAGCAAGAAGCAATGACAGCTCGGCAGCTGCCAACGCTAACAAGCGTGTCTGTTCTGTGGTACTGCTCATACTGCAAACTTCTTTCTAATGATAAAATCATAGTATTAAATGCTCACAGAAATATTTCATGTCTACAAAAAAATTAAGCAATTAGTTGTTTCAACGTAAAAGTTGTCTGGGAAAATTAAAAAGGAAACTACGATGATCCTTTTGGTTCTAGAAACTAACTTTGCCTGTTTGTTTTTCCTACTTACGAATTTCCTGTCAACATTCCGATTCTCATACGGAATTTTCTAATAAGGAAATGATTCTGTGGTTTAGCTCTTTCATTTCACCACACATTTTGCATAATATTTATAATACCTAGTTCAAAAGCTAAGCTTCGTTGTCTCTGTCGCATCTTACAAATGTCAAAGACATACTTTCTCCGAACCTCCAGTACTCCAGTCTACCACCGAGAACAGGAAGTGCGGTTTTGCTCATAATCATAGCCTAGTAGATTCACCATACGTAGTTTAGGAGTGGTTGCTAAAGAACTTTGTTTCTATGATTAATCTCGTTCACAACTTTCTCAATTTTCTAAATAAGAATATCAGGATTTTACTATAGAATGCTATTGTTATGCCGAGCGTGTTCTGTTTTTACTTTAGGCTAAGCCCTAAGCCTGCGTGGTAATTTTGAAAAGGGCTGATTGTGAGCCTAAGTGAAAGTGAAGGAATTAATGAGAGAGAAAAAATGAAAGTGGGGTGTTGGTCTAGTCTCGTAATTCTGTAGAGGAGCATATATGTACTTACACTTAAGCTAAAGACAGGACACAACTTTTCAGGTTAACTCAATATTTCATCTTCATCATTACGAGTAGTGAAGCCTTTAGCCTCTCATCTATGTATAAAAGGAAAGTTTTGAGTAGAAGAAGGGGCTCACAAATGCGATCCACTTAAGTGACTGCATTACCTGGATAACAAGGCTCATTCTCTATTTATATACAGGATTACTTAAGCGTTAAGTGACGAGCAGACAAAAGTTCAAATATACGACGTAGCAGTTAGTTGGTAACAATCTAAAAGTTCTCGCTGCTAATAATGATGTGCGACTTTAAGTGTAACGTTACATGCAGGATCCTATTTCCAGAGCCAGCTTTTTTGAAGTTTCTAGAAAATTTAAAAATATAGTACACGGGATACGGCGCAGTTAGCTGTTATCTATTTGCGTTCGTGTTAAAGTATTCATATCACGTGCTGAACCTGGCCTATTACAGCAAAGAATGTTCTTAAAATCTATAATTAGGTGCAAGTAGGCTTGTATTTTATTGAACAACGAGAACGAGGTAAATAGCTCATCTTCGCAGTAAATCAAATTTGTATCACATTTATGAGCTCTTAACTTTTTTTGAGTAAAGAAAACAAACAAATTTTGTGACGGAAAAATTGCGTTTTACTGGGGCTGGGCCCAAAAATAACATTGACGAGTTAAAATGATGGGTCTAGACGATCAGTAGTCTTTTCAGCAAATTTGATAATATTGAAGCCCAAATTTTTAGATGAATATAACTGACCTGTGTAAAATGAAGTATCGAGAATTTTGTTACGAAAATGCTATTCATACCGTCAGAATGCTCAACGAGAGCGTATTAGAATTTTCAGTTGTCAATACAAATATAAGAGACCGGCTAGAGCGGCGACGTTATGCACAATCCAGAAGGGGCACTCAAAATTACAATCAGATTTTCCCGGCTCGGCTGTCAGCTTTTGACGTGTCATTTCTGAATGATTGGCCTAAATGACACGACGATGAAATACACTTTCAACAATATTATTATTGTATCTAAAGTTTTCTCCGAGTGGAAAACAGTATTTTCCTTCGAGCGTAAGGCTTTTAGCCGAAACTTTCTCCTGAGAAGAAGCTTAAATTCACGCTACTGCATAGAAGCAGAGGCTTACCTGACACAAGCCTGTCTTCAATACTTTTAAGTCTTTGTACATATATTATTAGCATACTGTTCCAAACACCGCCTCGGGTTCTGGAATAAAAAGACTGTATTATTTTCTTGTTTATATGGTGATGAGATATAGGAGAAGAAAGGATTTACATAACTTCTTCGCAATTCTCCGCCTCTTTGCCCACGGCCAACTTCTAAAGTCTTCCAGAAAGTCTATTCTTCAAACAAAAAGTAACTTACAACCTCAGCTGAGCTCCGTAGAGTATGTATCTCTTTTTCATGGAAGATCATTTCCGACCGTTGTTCTTTGCGGCCTTTTACGGTTTACCATTTTCTCAAAGTCAACTGTGTCAAGTAGGGCGCACGAGCTCATGGTAGTTTTTTCAGGAATTCAATTTCAATCCAAATCCATCAAAGCCAATCTGCTGCAAAGCATCACAGCTCGTTTGATGTAGATCAGTATTTCATATTAATATTGCATTTTTATTTCCAATTTTTCCAGTCATAGACCATGTTCGCCCCAGAGTCTGCAGTTTGCCGGTGGAAGGCTACAATCCCAGGAATTCGGATGACATTTATCGACTCCGTACTTTTAGCATAAGCAAGAAGGGGGTCGTCAACTGTGGAGACTCACTCATTCCAAGAAGATCGAGGTCAAATATCAGCATGGCCTCCTCCACCACAAATAGCAGGTAAAAGAATCGATAATATTGTCACTGTGAATGCTTGAATGCAAATATTTGGCTTGCTTTTTAGTTCAGCTTTTACTACTGAGAAAATTAGGATGAATGGGAGATCGCATATATATTCGAGCTACTTAATATGGTATGTCCAAGGCATTAAAGTAATGAGTATTAATTGATCCGGTCTGTGTCTTTACGGAACAGGGTTCATTAGCGTCTTTGTTCTTGTAAAAGTAGATCATTCTTCAAATTACTGCCAAGCCGTTGCTCTAAGTTACTTAAAGTCAGAAAGTTTTCTCGATGCTATTTTCTCCCGACTACGCCAGGCGAGCGACAAGTAAAGAGAAAACCGAACCACACACGCAATGCAACACGCAATACATGAATTCGTGCCTATATAAATCGGTATAGTACGTTGTAGTTGCTCGTGTATCATTGTGTATTGTGTGCAGGTATACTGTGTATAGGTATATTTACATAATTATGGAATTAATTACATGCAGGTTGACAGCTTTTTTATGAACTTGAGTAAGACGAATTAGAATGATACATCCTACAAGCATAATGAGGTCAGGGTGTCATGTGCCGTACATTGACACGCTAAGGGCACTGGAAAAAAGCGACGTTACTTCAGCACTCCGACAGCGTTACCAGTAGTTATAGACATTCGTTCCAGGTATTCTTTACTCACAATTTCTCGTTGAAGTGAATTGACATGTCACAAGAATTTACATATCTAACTACTTCATACAAACGTACAATAAAATAAGGCATTACACCGTAACACGGAAGTATAGAAACTTCTAGGAAGTTTTATTCAAACCGAAAACTAGGTGGGTATGTAGTTGACCTGATTATTCATTCATGGAATTGTTCGCTATTCAAACTGACGTTGAAAATAAAAGTTAATATTTACACTCGCCAATGTAGAACTGAATGAAATACAAACACGGTTGAATGATGAATCCGTATAAAATTGGCTTACCATACAAAAAGTCAATATGTGGTTTCATGTCCAGGTGACAACAGCGTAGTAGTGGGAGGCAGGTGTCTAATATTTGCTACTGTCACTCTCCTGTTTACCCTTTCGGAAGCAAATTAAGCTGAACAAACAAATTTTAAGGATCGACAAATATGCTTTTCTAAGCTAAACTTTACCTTGGTGTGTTTCAATAAGCGAAACTACTAATGGAAACACACGTTTTGCATGCAAACATAGTGAATTATAGCTCCAGTCAAGTTTGACGACAAACGACAAATGAAAAAGAAATCCGAAATTAAAACCAGCTTTCTCTATTTCACAGACAAAGCGTTCATTTGAGCGGGGACAAGTCTCCATTTGACGGGTCATGTTGTGGAAGTAGCGCCGTTTCTTCGGACGAAGAGGCTGGACAAGTGAAACTGGCCAAATTCCGAATTGTACTTTTGGGAACAGCGGGCGTGGGAAAGTCGGCCCTCGTCTCTCAGTTCATGACTTCAGAGTACATCAACACCTATGACGTGTCACTTGGTTAGTCACATTTTTATATGGCATGCTTGAATGTAGTAATGAATCAGCTAGCGGGTGTCATGTCATATGATGGCACAAGAATTATAAAACAATAAGGTTTATTTAAAATCCGGAATTCCAAAGACGTAATAGTAAAGAAGGATGATTTGAGTGTTTGCACCGTCTTTATATGTATACACTTCAATGAACGAATATAGTTTCAATCATATTCTTAAAATTGAATAGGTTGATTTTGAGGTCTGGTATGAGACTTTACGGGTGCGGGTGCGGGTCACTGTAAATGATTCTTTGAGAGATTCTGCTGCTGGCCTGGAACCTCATTGTGCCTCTAATGAAGTAGACTATAGAACCACCCACTTCGCTTTTGAGGTTAGCAGGACAGGAAGTCCTGTTTTGCATGGAGCAGGAGTCGTATATAACTCAAGTTTTTTTGTTTTCAAAACAACAGGGTACCTACAGGGCAGGGGCTCCGCGGTTTATCATACCCCTGATAGGCATTTTGCTACGCTGCTGCTGTCAAACTGCGGGCTTCACGTGCGTGTGCTTTCACCATTCCCAAGCTGCACACTGTTTCTGTAAACTTTCTCTGCGTTTCTCCGCCTGAGCTTTTTGGTTAAACCTATTATTCTAGATATCATCGCAATTTTGGCTTCGATTTATTTCAACTGCAATTTTAGATTAATGAAGACTGTTATACAATTTTCGTTATTATCGATCCGTTTAGGGGGAAATTTATCAAATTTTTTACCATCGTGTTTAAACTTTTCTAGTTTCAGACCTAAAAACCGAAACGCTTCGATAAAATGACCGAGAATCAAAAACTCTCTGTTTTATCATGGTGAGAAGTCAAATGCCTGAGCTTAAGTTTACAGTGGAACAGGGCCAGTCCCCATGTCCTCAGGCCCAACCCATTCCGATTGTTTACAGTACACGAAATTTGTTAAGCGCTTAAACTGTAAATCATTCAGGTCTTGGTCTTAAACTCTCACGTACTGCAATTATTTAGATAACGTATTATCGAGCCACCGTCGACTAGGTCGAGTCAATGTCAACCATGTGCCGCCGTCGTCATGCAGGCTGTGCATACAGTAAGAAATACTCTAGGCTACTTGACGACTTGACCTGGTTTAACTGTAGTTAAAATGTCTACTCTGTAGTATGGGTAGTATGCAATAATGCACCATAAACGTCCACGAGTGACTCCCTACCACCTACCTGAAATCAAGTGAGCACCAGCAAAACTTAAAATCATTCCCGAATAAATCATGCCCTAATCCTATTGGTGAGCCCCGCTTTCACTCGTGCTGCCCGAGGCTGCCTAAAATAGATCAAAGCCCGACCTAATTAAAACCTTGACTTCCCGTAGTTGAATCCCACTCTGGCTAAGGTTGAATTCTATTCACTTTTTGGCTATATGCAACATAAAATACAGCCTGATCTCCCTTATGAGCACCACAAAGAGACGAGTCTCTCCCGGGATTGAAAACGTATCCTAAATCCCAATCACTATAATGCAGTGAAAGCACACTCTAATTATGAAAAGTTACTCATCCAGGCCAAGCTATAGCCTTGCACAGCATGAGAAAGGACGGAAGAAAGTAAGAGTAATTTATTCTTATTATTAGGGGAAAGCCCGGGCTTTCATCTTTAGCTGCAGGGGGTTCACGATGGGCTTTAGCCTTGTGCTTCAACGAGTTCACCTTTCATTACATAACACGCAGAAAAAGCTGCAACTTTACATATTGCTTTTAACTCACCAATTTTCATGTCGACATTTCTTCATCCATGACCATGATTCTGTCAACACCTGAATTGAATTTAGAACTCAAACTTCAAGACAGACACGATACATACTAGACACTCACGCGTGAACACGCCAACGATTGGCTTACGTATTACGCAAGTTCAGGCTAACCTTCATGCTAATGGCCGGTGTGAGTGCACATACATAAACATAAGCTTGGTTTTCCAATAAAAGTGCTTGGTAAGAGATTTTCCCAAATGGATGCACAGCAGGGTGAAAATGCAATACACGGAATGAGTTTTAGAACAAAGCTTTTCTTTTAACTTTCACCGCGTCTTTGACATTCCAGTTGCTTTGACGGAGCAGTACGGCGTGTGAGGTTGGGATTGGGTTTGGGATGCTATAACTGATTTATAAAAAGTAATTATTATTAGTCAAATAATTTTTAATAAACAGTGAGCTATGATGATTGCACAGGAAATTGTGTTACATGCCGGTGCTCCCGGCTTCCGATTTTTTAAAAGATTTTCGTTATTGAACTCTGCTGTCGAAGCAAAGGTCAAAGTGAACTGTACGTCATGGGCGACACGTGGATTGGGGTTTCCACTCATTATCCAACCTTAATGCACTTCCACTTCACAGAGTGCAAAGATGAGCCGCACTGTTCTCACGTCTTTCAAGCTGCGGTCAAACACGTCAGACCCTGCACTACTGCGGTGCCCAACACCCAACACCTCCAGAATTTATGTAGCTAGGGATTTGGGAGCGCTTACCTCAGCCTCAGCTCATAAATATGTAGCTAGCCATTCTCAGCATCCACTTTCACCTGACAGGCCTCATTTGCCACCCAGTCAGAGCTAACATTACGAGAAGTGTTTCAGGGCAGAAGGGAACTCAACTCCCTTTCTTCATTCAGATTCACGTCCTACATTTTCAAAAATCCTACAGCATCCTTTCCATGTAAATGTAAGCAATTTTCCTTTGAAACGAGTTTCGGACAAAAGCCTATTCATTTCTGTCTCTAGTCTGCCTTTTCAATTGCTATAAGTAAAAGTCTGAGGTCTGAGCTGAGGTACCAGGGAAGTAAGTATTAGGGTACTCAATTTAACGGAAATTTTGCGTTTTGCCTCAGTCATTTTTCGGTACATTTCACATGCCTGCCTACGTAATTCTTACTAACACTGGTAAATGCTACCACAAAGCTTTCTGGTTTAAAGACATTTCGTCGTACAAGCTTAGTATATTCGGCTAGAGCCTTTTTAATAATTTTAGTAGTGCTATCTTGCTTGGAGTAGCAGGTAACCTAAAACAAACATATGCAGCATACCCGAGTGTAGTTTTGTGATCGATGCTATTCTCAGCGTAACGTAGCATTTAAAATATCAAAAAAATTTAAACTAAAGTTATTTACAACAATCGCAAATTGTATCTAGTCAAATCCTCCGCAACGAATCAACGCGATGCAGATTGCCAGCTCATAATATAAAATACTGATTACTTGGAGAATGGAAGAAAGCCAACCCGAGGCGTCCCAGCATACCATATAGATACCCATGTACATATCATAGGGAACAAATCCCTGCTTTCACTCAGAAAGGAAAATTGCAAGTGAAAAGACTCTACGAAGAGAAAGTAATATTGTGATGGATGGAGCTCAGAAGTCTATTGTGCCATGCGCCAATTGAAAACTTGACCTTGAGCATTTGAAATTAGGTTCGAGACTTGGAAAATCTTACTCTAAAACGCACATAGTTCAGCTTACAGAATATTACAGTATCTAAGTTGGGTTTGACTTGACGTATGGAGGTTTGAGTCTTTGAAGCGACAGAGAAAGTATTGCAGAAAATCCATAAAACCTATTCAAGAGAATATTATAATCCCAGAGTAGCCAGAAGCCGGAATCAAGGAAAGCAGACGAAAGCACATTGAGCCAAGGCTTAGAGCGAATCCACCTGTTGCGTAAGAATCTCTCAGCGTGCAACAAAGCTCCTTTTCTCTGCACGCTCAGATTGTGTGGGCTGAGGATTAAGGACGCTGGGATCTCGTTTCGTAATAGGAAGAGAAGATTATTTCCAATATCTAATGGCTCCTGAAATTGAGACGGCTCTGCTGATTCTATTCTGCAATTCCTAAAGCTCGATTTTTGATTAGATAAGTCTGCTACCGGTTACCTAGGTATGGTTAAATCTTTCCTGGAAAGAATCAGAATTTCTAGGTATTTCTGTAGCAGCTATTTGTTATATTCGAAATTAATAAGACAAGTCGACCTCACAAGCCCACGCAGTAAATTTTAAGGAAACCATCATAAGCCTGAGCTTCCTGAAGTACATAGCACTCGTCTTACGAAACATTTATTCATAAAGAAAAATTCGTTTCATCCCGGTTCATCACTGATTTTACTGCCATGCCTAATTTTACAGCTATGGATCTAATTAAATTGTCGGAATACCAAAATAAAGTAATTCTCTTTGGAAAATGAATTTGTCCAGTGACTTTTTGGAAATGTTTTTGGAATGATTCAGTTGACTTTGCGAAATATTTCGACAAGCAAGCTCAACTGGTGGTTGCCGGAAGTATCTCGGTGTAAAGGAACACAATTGCAGAAACTAGTGCAAAAGGGTCAACGTCCCTAAAAATAATATTGTTAATGGAATGTTTTTCACGGAGTGGATTTTGGTTTGAATAACCTTTGATGAATAGGTAGTGCTGATATTTTTATTACTAAAAAGTTCTGAGTTCTTTCCGTGACCATGATAACAGGGTGATTGAACCCTACCAGACTTGCTAAGTCGTGTAGCAAATACTGTCTCCGCTTCTACTGTGCTCTTTTTCAATACTTTGATCACCTAATGGCGTTATATGTAAGCCTTTTTTGCTCGCATATTGTGCTTAGGAAAAGCAGTTGATTAATTGTAAAAGCCTAGAAAAAGCCTACCCTGGAGAAACATATGTATGGATTTGGTTCGCTTACTTTTATGATGTATTCAGTTAACAAAGATTTTGTTCTGATAAGCCCCGTGGACTAATTGGTTTCCAATTAAGCTATACACAATCTATGCTAAATTAAGTCACGTACGTTATTGTACTAGGAATTTACTAAACTTGTTAATCGTATTTTACGCTTATTTTTGGCGCTCCAGTTGGACCTTGAACCCATTCATCACTAATACATGGGCACGTGCCAGTACCTACAGAAATGATGCTCGTGCAGTTTGCATTCGACTTTTATGTTTTTGTCAGACATATTGAAAAATGAAACTGAATACACCACAGAGCAATACTTTGTCATCGAATCGAGCTTTATGTAGACTTCGCTCACACATGATCTAGAATTTCCATGGACATTGTTAGTATCTACAGGACGCTGCAGTAATTCAACCGGTAATATTTCCTGACAATGAAAAGCTCTTGCATAAACTTCAAAGAATATTGTCAGTGCTGCAACTACAAATATAAAATTTCCTAGGCTTAATTATTCAACCGGTAAAAAATACAGGACTGGAGTTTCATTTCCG
>VNWX01002151.1:0-12863 GCA_009869905.1 Ceratophysella communis | reverse complement strand
GATGCACAAGCATTAATATTCGAATATGCCTTCCAACTTCCAGCTGGCCTTTCAACTCGGTAAATACTTTCCAAATTAAAAAATCTATTTAAATCAATAAAATATGATTTACTTCTAAAATTCTCGCGATACTGGAACTAGAAACAGTAGGATTTTATTTAACTGATTTTGAGGTTTGAATACAAAAAATAGTCACTCGACTTTCTTTGTAAGTAGTAAATATACATACATAAAAATATGTAACACTAACATTACCTCGCTAAACCGGGCTTCTTCGTTCAATGAATCTGAAATCAACGAAAACACAACCTCTCAGACTGAAGACTGAACTATTTTTAGCTTTAGCACTTCCGTTCACTCAACTCAAAGGCTTTCTAGACAAACTAAATTTTAAGATAGAGGTATTTTATGGAATGCTCTAATCTCTACGCATCACTAGTATATCGAAATGTATTGCACAATAAACAGCGTCTGTGGGTTCTAAAAACCAGGAATTTTAAGGCATCGCTTGTGATTCATATTGGCACTAATTGTAAAAAAAAAATGGCGATCAGGATACGAGATCTAACTTTAACCCACACCTGGATCTCATTACGGACCCGTTAAATTGATCCCAGTCGCCTAGAAGTACCTCGATCTCCCCATTATACGGATGAAACCCTTTCAAATGTCGAATTATTCTTTCTTTTTCATTTTTCACAGCACCCTCACAAATATGGCATAGTTCAACTACTTTAAACTTCCGGTGATGAACTTGTTCGAAGTGCCGCATAATGTGGAGTCTCGACATACGCTGGAATTTATATTCGCAGTTGTCCTCCGAGCAAGGTCCGCTGTATCGATTCGTCCAATAGCTCTTCAATCTGGATTTAGCTTTAGAGGGATTGTCCAAAGCCAACGGATTATCCGTGTCCATGTCATCGCGAACTTCTGGAAATTCATTATCCGGTATAATGTAAACTGATCGAATCTTTGAGGAGTTTTTTGGAGCGTTATTTGAAGGTGACTGTACTGGTTGCACTTGACTTTGAACCGATTCGGTACTTTTAGGCGCCTTGGACTTTGGCTTCGCTGGAAGATTTCGATAAAGCATTGCTCGTGAATCTTCACTACTCATTTTATGAAGTCCTTTGTAGTGAACCCCTAAAGTGTACTTCGTTCTAAATCTCTTCCCGCAGGTTTTACATAAATGTGGTCTCTGGAGTGGATCACAACAGTAGGCTTGATGGTCTCGAAGTGTTGGTCCAGACGGAAATCCTTGAGAACATCGGTTGCATTCGAAACGAATCTTAGGGGTTCCGCTATGCACAGTGCGCCTGTGCTTCCAGAGGGATTTTTCCCGCTTTACTGAATGTGTGCAACCGGGTTCCTTACAAAAGAACAACTGTAGGGGCAAATTTTGGCGATGTGACTTAGAGTGTTGATTAAAATCTTCTAAAAAAAATTGGAACACAAAATGGTATGACCATTACAGACACCGGATATTGAATTTCCAAAATATTTAACGAATTGCGTTGCCGTTTGGGACTAACCTTTACTGTAGAATGCGTTATCACAATCTGAACACGCAAATACTCGTGCAACGGGGGCTTCCTGTCCCCGTCCCACATTGTCGCTGATTCCGATCGATTTCTCCAAATTCCTAGACTGCAACTGGCTGTGAGATCTATCAGGGGTCTCTGAACGCTTAGGGCACCCGTTAGAACCGGCTACATCGGTTGAAGTAGAACGCGGAACATTAATCTCGGAAGCTTCTGGTTCATTGAGGGCAGCAGGGTAATCCTGTGGACCGTTTGAAGGAGCATCCGGTGCAGCATTTCTATTACGAATGAAAGATTCAAATGTATTCGTATTAATTTAACAGACACGAACATTGAGTGCAACTCAGGAATAACAGCTTCCAGCTTCACTTACAGCATTTCATGAATTGCATCACAAGCATCGAGACGTAACCTCAAACCACATTGAGAGCTCAGGGTCGACTTGTTGAATTGAATCAAATCTCTGAGTAGCAACTCAGGGTCACCTGCGTGAGTTCTTAAATGTTTAACTCCTCTTTCGGTAACACTTCTCATTTTCAAGCCACAGAGATGACATAGATGGACGAATTTAGGAATTCTCTGATGGACACGACTAAAATGAGTACGGATTTCGTGTCTCGAAGAACGCTGAAAGTAATGCTCACAAATGGGTTCTGAACAGGATCCGCTGTACTTTAACTGCCACCAGTTCTTCATTTTTTTCTGAAACTTCTTTCCAGAATCAGGTTCAAAGATTTTCGACAGAATATTCAAAGAAATGGCTAGGGGATCTGGTAAGTTTGTATGCTTTTCAGTGTGATCGTCGTAATTAGGGAGGATGTACAATGACTGCGTCTCCGCAATATTTTCTGAAACTACCGGAATGTTAGACACTAAAGCTGCTGAAGTTTCAATCGGCGCAGATTCCATAGTTTCTGGTTCTGCTTGCAGGGTCGCAGTATATTTTGATAACTCGCTTGAACTTGGAATTGGATCAGGAACAGATTCAGAATGAGCACTAGCGTTTGAACAGCGATCCGAATAAACCAAGGCATGCGCATCTTTAGAGTTCATTCGATGGAAACCCTGATAGTGAACTTTCAACGTAGTTTTTTGTTTGAAGCGTCTTCCGCAATTTGCGCAGGCATGCGGCTTCTGAAG
Organism: Ceratophysella communis; assembly: GCA_009869905.1. Classification (NCBI taxonomy): domain Eukaryota; kingdom Metazoa; phylum Arthropoda; class Collembola; order Poduromorpha; family Hypogastruridae; genus Ceratophysella; species Ceratophysella communis. The sequence goes on along the minus strand of VNWX01002151.1, from coordinate 10,182 downwards.
AGGGTCACAGCAGAAACCTCCATGATACATCAGCTTTGCAAGGTTAGGAAATGCCCGATTACATCTTTTGCAAGTCAATGCATAATTTCGCAGGCTGCCATCGCCGTGTGCCCTTATGTGATTCTTGAAATATAATGAGCTCCGAACTGAATAAGAGCAGTTTGGTTCCTCACAGGTATAAAGCTTTCGGGGTTGAGGATTCGGCTTGTGCGTCTTAGCATGATGAGCCAAACATTCTGTAAATCACAGTCGATGAATTAATAATTGATCTTTTGAATGACGACAGACGCATAATCAGGTAACAGGTATGCCATTACTTTTAACTTTGTAAACCTTTCCGCAATCTGTACAAGGAAATACTTGAGTCAGAGTCACTGGATGCTTCTGACGAAACGTGTCCTTAGGGTTGACTGATCTTGCGTTTTCATGAGCCCGTTCTTTTGAACTGATGTTCTGACTCTATCAATATTTATAAAATGCAAATAAAGGTAATAATCCAATAATGTAAAATCTTAGAAAATTATAGCAACCGTATAAGACAAGTCTTACATCAGTGATTTGTTTGTGGTGCCGTCTGATATGTAGCTTCATGCCGACAGGTGTTTTGCATACTTGGCCGCATTGTGAACATTTTATTCGCAGAGGAGTTGACCCAGGCAGCAGCGTTGAGCTAGTGCCTGTGCCTGGTGTACCACACTGAAGATGAGTGAATTTTGGTTCCGTGGAAGATGAAGCTTTCACTTCTATTGGAACTGGACCCGATACGACGTTTGAGGTAAAATCTGGTGTAGCGGAGGAGAGAACTGACACATTTTCAGGTAACGCAGCTGCAGATGTACTTGTACTCGCTACTGGAGAAGAATCAGGTATACTGGTTTCGGCTTTAGTAGAATTCGATGCGCCAGGTCCGGTTGCAACAGAACTCGGGATATCGTTTCTGGTAGTAGTAGAATCCGATCGAGTGAAAGCATCAACTTCCGCAGCCAACAAATTATACAACATTGGGAACTGTGCATTTGCATCTAGAACATCAGGAACAACTTCAGCGCTATTAGCTGAAAACAGAAAATAGTATAATATATTGGATTAATTATAATATCGAGATATACGCCGAGATATTTAATTTATAAATTCAACTGCATAGGTATTTACTTTTAGGTTCTTCCAGCTTTAGCTCCAATCCACATTTGCTAAACAACCGCTTGTCATTAAACTCTAGACAATCCAGGAACATCAACTCGATATCCTGAATAAGTCTTTTATGACTATGAAATTTGAAATGAGCCTTCTGATACTGTGGGGTGTCAGATAGTCTTTTCGCACACAGGTGACATTTTGTGACAAACTTGAGAGAATGATTGTGCATTTTATGGAAATGATGAATTACTTCTTGTTTCGTTGCTTCTTGAAATGAATGATTACAGTTGAGTTCAGAGCATAGTCCTTTGTATCGCGTGAACGAGAAACGGGCTTGTGAGCGATATATTACACCCTCTGATCTGTTTGTAGCAATTTCAAGCTGCGATTGTGTTTGCTCAAGTTCTTCGGGAATGTCGGTGGATTTATTTTGAATCCGGTCACATGGCTGGACTTCTTCGTCATCAATATCGATAATTTCAATTATCGGAATTGGAATTTGGCCTGACTCGTTATTTGAAATTCTACTGGTGATATCAAGTACTTGATTCTGCATATGATCGTCGACTTCTTCAGTAGCTGCAGCTGCTGCTGACGCTGAGGCTATCTCTCTCCCTGTACTGATTTTATCGGCCTGTGGTTCTGGTAGCGCGTCAATAACACCAAATGCTTGATTTGCAGCAGATTTCGGTTTCGTAGCAGCTGTGAACTTTTGCTGAATTTGATACATATCAAACGCAATGCCCAAGCATCTGAGACAAAGTCTCCGGCATTCTTCTGATTTGTCTTCAACATTAAATTCTGGCATACGCTTCCCAGAGACTTTGTATATATAATTCAGAGCAAAGGCAACAGTAACCGGAGGTGTCGTCTTCAAAATCTCGAGATCATTGGTTTCTGACATCTCTGCCACACGGGCACAGCAATTGACACACTCCCTCATTTTCTTCAGTCAAACTTCAGACTCGATTCTCCTGTTTAAAATATAATAGGGCTAATGAGAGTATGACTAACGCTTAACGCTATGAAAATAAATATTATTACACATGAGATAAGACTGTGTAAATAATAATTACATACCCATACACCTACTATGTAGTATAAAATAATGTGGCATTCAGCATTTATTTCCTGCGTTTTACGTGGCTCACCAGATGTGACTTGTCAGTGACAAGCGTCCAAATGACCTATGATTTCGGGTACCGTGTATTGCGGTGAGGTGGTACAAGGTACCAGGTACCATGAAGAATCCAAGATTTCCGGTCACGCTGACTTCCGGTTCCGCTTCCGCTGCTCGCTCTCATCTCGTGCCGAGAGCGTTGTGTTCCGTGGCGTATGAAACTCCCGCGCCTGAATATTGCTCTCGTCTCGTGTCGTGGTAGTGCATTTTGGGGTTGTTGCTTATTCATTTCTCAATCTTATAAATTCTAAAAATTACTAAATAGCTTCATAAAAGTCGATTTCATCGTCCAAGAATAACGAAATCTATGTATGCATTAATGTATAAAACTTTTTGTTCTTCTTATCTAATGCGTGAAAGCAGGCGCAATGATTAACATGAACGTAATCGATTGAACAATAGGAACTGAAATTGCGTGCTACGTGTACTAAACAAAACCACCGATAAGAATGTTCGCAACAATACATTCGATATCATGATATCATCAACGTTATTTAATCAAATCCATTTTCACACCTCGATCTTACAAACCCTTGAGCAATAAGCATGTTGAGCGAGGATTGGCAAAGTACATATTACGTTCGAAAGACAACGGTTCCAATAATAGTGTCACGGTCACGGACGGTATACATTTAAAGATTCTGAGGGTTTGGCGTTTAACATAATGCTGCGAGAAATCTGTTTTTGAGACCTTATTTCGCCTTTTGCCTAACACGGTTGAGAAAGTCTGTAGTGGAAATAAAAACTCCAAAGGACGCCGAAAATGTTGCTTGGTTCTTCTGGCCCCAACCCAACGAATGACAGTAGTGTGCAGGAATTGCTGACTGGTACATAATTAGTTTGACGTCGTAATACGTTGTTGTTCTCTTTTTGAAGACAGCGTTGGGTATCGTTTTCGGCATGAAACCTGCTTTCATGATGGCGACGAGGTACGGCCTAATCTAATCCAGAGTTTAGGTAAGCTGTTTCGTAATAAAACGTTACTTCGTTATGAAATCCAGAGTGAATTTTTTAATGGATTCACAGATTATTTCAGTTGGAAGTCGCACGCGACAGGTCGAATAGTATGTTTCAAGATAACCTCTTCGTTTCGCTCATTTGTTTCGAAGACCACCCGCTGAAACGACCTTTTCCGACTCTGTGTCATGGAAAGCTGCTTTACATCAAACCGATCATCATTCAAAAGAATTCGGTGAGAAACCACTTTCCGTCAATGGCAACTGATCAGGGGAGCTTGGGCCAACTCAAACAAATTGAGCCAAATTCTTTTAAACAATCTCCATTCAGAAAGGAGGCCAATATGAAAAGAAATAACTTAAAAATAACTCTTGTTTTATGAATAAAAGCCAAGTCTTATGTGCACACAACCATTTGCGAGGATAGATACGCTTGAACTCTGAATTTCGTTTTCGTACCTAGCATTTATGCAGATGCGAATTCAGAAATTAGAAATCGAATGAATTAAAATTAAAATTAAAATATTCAAAACCAGGCACAGGAAGGAAGTTTTTTATGAAAGTTTTATTCCTTCAATACCTCTACCGAATTGTTCAATTCAATACTCAATGATCAATTTCGCTTAATTCTACTTTTCGCCGACGTTTGAAGAAGCTCAGATGGATTTACTGGGGCGGCGGAGGTGCAGGACCATTGGAAGCCTTGCGCTCCCCAACTGAAGTCTTTCGGGGCTCAGCCCCTGCCTCAGGAACGCCACCACCAGATGCTTTGCGAGCTTCTCCAGGAGCAGCACCAGACGATTTGCGAGATTGATTCCCAGCAGCCGGCAAAGAAGCCCGTCGTTCCGCTTCTGGCAGTCCTGCAGGCCCACCGGAAGCCTTGCGACCTTCAGGTGGAATCGGTTGGGCGGCGCCGTTGTTGGACCCAGTTGAGAGCTTGCGAGGCTCTGGAGCAGGAGCAGGTGGTCCAGACAATTTCCGAGGACCTTCAGCACCAGTTTCCGTGTATGGCGGAGGAGGGCCAGCAGGAAGTTCGGCAGTGCCAGCTGGGCCTTGAGAAAGTTTGCGTTGACCGTCTGGGCCGATGGCATTGGGGTCAGCTCCAGCTCCAGAGATCTTTCGGGGTTGACCGTCCGGACCCACGGAGACCTTTCGAGGTTGACCATCCGGACCCAACGAAATCTTTCTGGGTTGGCCATCTGAGCCCAACGAAAGCTTTCGCTCTTCTTCCATCATCACAGCTTAAAGAGAAATGTATAGGTCGATTATGAATCGAAGGTCAAATCAAAATCCAGGTTATAAAATACTTTGGCTACAAAAGCTTACCCTCGGGCTGGCTAGTACGGCGCTCTTCACCATCAATGTATTCTGAAATGTGAAAAGTAGATGAGAATGTGAATTTGAGTCGGGCTCATGCCAGTTGATTTCAAACATAAGGTCAAAGGACAGCTTACCAGGTCCCTGGAGATAGCCTTGACCCATTCCATCTTCCCCTTCGTACTCTTCCCCTCCTTCCTCGTTATTGTTGAAGTTCGTCTCCAGGACTTCCTGTTCACCTTCGCCAATCTCTTCGGCATCCAATGGTCCGCCATAGCCGGGTGGTCCGTAGGGATGGCCGGGGGTGACACCTGCAGACGAAAGAGGCCATAGAACTAACCAAGCTTATGTATGACCAATGACCTCTCAACTTACCTTGCGAGAAGATATCCGGCTTGCCCTCTTCTTGAGCCTGAGCCCATTGCTTTTGACGGACCACATCCAGAGCATTCTGCACATCACGACGCTTGAGCTCTTCATTGTAGCGCCAGCGGAGAAGCCAATGACCCAAGTACTCGATGGGGTCAGCCGGACGACGGATGCAGATTTCAGCCAAGGCTGCAACCAGGATTGGACCCAGGTTCTTCTTCAAGTACTCCACTTCCTGATATGTCCGTTCGTTGACGTTCACGGGCTTGTTGGAATCTTGCTTTGATGATGCCATGTTGGAAAACTCAGTGTGGACTTAAAAATTAGAAATTAGGTCTGGAATTGGAGAAGTTGGAAATTGAATTAGGACCGAATTTAGAACAAGTCGGTCTTGTCGAGACTTGGAAAAACGTTTTCTGAACTGATTCGGACTTCTCAAGCTTCAACGTCATTGTATTGAAGCAAATACATAACGTCAACAAAAACCAATAAACAAGTTTCCTTGGCAACGGAATAAAATTAGAAATTTCAGTTGCCCAAGCGTAAACGCTTGGTTTGCATTCCAACAGGCCAAAATTCATGTAGAAATGGAAAGGATTAGTAAAGAAATTAGGTTCGTTCGGAACTACCTAAAGTAAAATTTATGCGCAGACTCAATACTCGGCTTGCGATTACGTCATATTTAGATTTCCTAACGAAAATCACGAATAAAACCGACACAGATGGTACATAACATATACCAATACATCGCACTTTAATTAACCAATAAAGAATGTAAGACCTTCCAAAACATGAACATCTGATAGTGTAAATCCGAAATTGCTAGTTTACTTTCCCCATCCCCAAAGTCCTTTGACAAATCCGGTAAGGCCAGCCGCTTCTTTGCTCGGCGTAGATTTCGGTGAGGATCCAGCCAGTTCATCCAACTCTGGCTCGTTGATTTCCAAATGATTTCCAGCCAAATCGAAGAACAGGGGTTTGCATGGAATGGGTCTGCAACGAGGTAAACCGTTGAAATTAACACAAAATACTACTAAACCAGTTATGCAACAAGTAATTCCCAGATGAAATGGAAGTCAAAAGCCAAATGACGTACTTGTATTCACAAGGAAAGTTCTTGACCAGGTTAGGCTCAGGACCAAGAATAGTTTCATCAATGACATATTCCTCCAAGCGATCAGAAAGTGGCTGTGACGGTGTCGTGTACTTGAGTTCTTCATCTGCCCAGTCCCAATCCTCGCCTGCCTTCTCCTTCAGGTCAAGCAGAATGACCTTAGCCGAACACTCACATTCTGAACCCGTGATATGATCTTCATTTTGTAGAACCAGTTGCCGTTGTGGGATATCGTTTGGGAGACCTTCATGATAAAAATCATAGATTAGCGTAAATTTCCCGCCCGATACACGAGCAAAATTTGTCTGACAAGTATCATACCTTTAAGCCCACGTTGAAAATATTCCCTCGTCCGTGCGTATAGTGCGAGAGCCTCTGACCATTTCTTGGTGGACTTGAAATCGTCAGCGAGGTAGCGGCAGCGCAGGCCTTTGTAAATGTACGACACGTGGTCAACCTCTGCCTGAAAATCGTCGTCTTCTTCGAGTCCCGGAATAGACAGCATTTCTTGGAGATTATGTAAGATCATCTCCAGTAATACGAAGCGCGTCTTTAGCAAGTGTTTTCTCTTGCATCATCATTTCTGTTCGCGAGTTGGTCAGCTTGAGACGTAGGTAAAGCAAGTAACTCAGCAGCATTGACGGTTTTGCTTTTGGCTGCAGCTGCAGAAAAATTAAGGTGTAAGGAGTAGAAATATGCACATAGACTAGCTTACTAGTGAAGTTGTCATGCCATACACATTAGTGCCTACCTGTTCCAGTTTAGTAGCATCTCGAACGTTCTGAATAGCATCTCTCAACTCAACCAGGATTTCCTCATACATATCCACCTTCCGCTCATCAAGCTTCTCAAAATCATCAATGCGAAGGAGTAAAGCCGCAAGTTTCTCAGTAGGCACTGTGATTTTGGCCTTCCTGAAAGTCACCTCTGACATTTTGGGCTTCTGAGCAATCATCGCCTGAATGGCAGCCGACTGGAACTCCGCAGCCAAGTCCGAAATTTGTAACTCTGCAGAAGAAGATAAACGATAAAAGATCAAATATTATTGAAATACCCGTAAAGTCTGTGCGTACGAGGTTTTTCAAATATTATTTATATTCTTTGCTTACCGGCACCCGTTTGATAAGCACAAAATCGCATAGAAGGCAATAACTCAGTAGATTTCTCAGAGTAAACCGCTGCATCAGGATGGTCACCTAAGGCCTGTCCAATTTGAGAGTAAATCGATCTAAAATCAAAGATGAATTGGAAGTTATAGAAATGTGAGGGTGCATAAAATGGTAGAGTTTAAGTGCTTCTATTTTAGTTAATTACTTACTGAGCCTTCTTGAATTCCTCAATGGATTCGCCCCATTGTTGGAGCTCAAACAGAAACGTCGCATTTATGAACGCCCAATATGCTTCACATTCCAGTTTGGTCCTTGCATCTACACGCTCACTGTCTTTCGTCAAGTTATAAAGATTTTCGGCATGCTCCGTGCCCTTCTGGAGGCGGCAAAGAAGGTGGAATTTCTTCCGCGGCTCTGTCACAGCGTCCTGCTTCAGCTCCATCGCGTATGCCCAAGCTCTAAACAAGAGATTTCTTATCAATAAAGTATTACAACCTGACACAGCACTCTCAGTTTAACTATTGCAAGGTGCTCGCGTCAAACCTTTCACTAAGGGTCAAGGGAATTTCCAAAAATCGTGGGTCTCCTTTCTCTGTATCAATTTCAGCTAAAGTGACATCCTTCCGCTTGAAATGACGCCTGTCCCCTTGTGGCATACGAAGCGTAGATCGCAGGCGAGCCAAGCGCCGGGTACAATATCCATGATAACGCTGGTAATCTCCGTGACGAAGCCCGTGTTGTAACTGACGCTCACGCAACGTAGGGAGCACTGAAATGGGAAATATTTCGATTAATATAATTATGAAATCATTTAAGTTACGAAATCCTAACTAATCAATACTAAATTTTCATAATGTTGAATCTCCATTCACCATTTCACATTTGAAATAACGGTGAACGGAGCATATGGCAGTGCATACCTTTAAGCGAAATGAGCGGTAGCGGGAGGCTATGTTTCTTAACAATTGCCGCCTTCTGAGCCTGGGTAACCCCACCAGCTGTTCCTGTCATGATGATCTCCGAGTTGACTTGACCTCTGACCCCAGCCGGTGAACGTTTATTGAGGGAGAAAGTGTCACAGAGCAATTGCAATTTGACAACACACTAACCGTAATTCAAAGCTTCCGCCAACGCGCCTAAAGTAAAACTGCTACTAGAGATCCGCTAAAACTGTAACCCATTTGTATGAAATAAGTTATTATTTGTCATTTAGGTGAAATATTATTCCGTAGAAATTGGCTTCGGTTTGCAAAAAGCATAAATTACATTTAACATTAGCTTAAAAAATTATTTTTCTTTAAATTTATAATTGAAAGTTTCGCTATGCTAAATTCTGCGATGAGATTTAAAAGCTTGTTTTCAATGACGTCACAGTGCGGGAGATTTGAAATCCGCAAATCAGTTGTGTCATGTCATTGTCAACTTTTGGATTTGTTCATTCAATCATTTTTTTGATAGCCGCTCCTAGGGTCATCACCCCTTATCGCGTGTCAAGGTTCAAACTAGGACCTACTGTGTGCACCAGACAAGGCTACCGGTGACGGAAAAGGTTAACTACACGGAGAAAACATGGCAGAGGAACCAATGGCTGTCGAAGATGAGGTAACTTAAGCTTCTCAATCATCAATCATCAATCTGAAATTCAAAATACTCCAAATAAAATATCTCTGTACATTTATATTTAAATTATAATTTTAGTTGGATCAAGAGATGCAACATTGGTCAACGGATGACATGGTCAGCCGTGCTCGGCTTCTAGACAATGAGATTCGGATCATGAAGAGTGAGGTGACGCGAATCAACCATGAGTTGACTACGCAGAAGGAAAAGATCAGGGAGAACACGGAAAAGATTAAAGTGAACAAGACATTGCCCTATCTTGTGTCCAATGTAATCGAAATTCTGGACGTGGATCCCCAGGAAATGGGAGAAGAGGACGGCGGAAACGTTGACCTCGACTCTCAGCGGAAGGGCAAGTGTGCTGTTATCAAGACGTCTACGCGTCAGGTAAACTGAATTCAAGTCGGACAAGGGACGCTTCCCATTAAATGCAGAATACCTCTTTTTGGTTTCTATAATATACAGGAACGAAGCGATTCGACTCGGAAAAAGCTGGTGACCGTGAGGTACAGCGAACCATGTTGGAGCTTTTGAATCAATTGGACGGATTCTCATCCAACTCAGACACCTCGACTCTCAGCGGAAGGGCAAGTGTGCTGTTATCAAGACGTCTACGCGTCAGGTAAACTGAATTCAAGTCGGACAAGGGACGCTTCCCATTAAATGCAGAATACCTCTTTTAAACTAAATTACTCTGGATATATTTTAGACGTACTTCTTGCCCGTCATTGGTCTCGTGGACGTGGAGAAGCTGAAGCCCGGTGATCTGGTCGGCGTGAACAAGGACTCGTATTTGATTTTGGAAAACCTCCCCGCCGAGTACGATGCCCGAGTAAAGGCTATGGAAGTAGACGAGCGTCCCACGGAGCAGTACTCAGACATTGGAGGATTGGACAAACAGATTCAGGAGCTCATTGAGGCTGTAGTTTTGCCCATGACTCACAAGGAAAAGTTCGAAAATCTAGGTATTCATCCTCCAAAGGGCGTTCTCCTCTATGGCCCACCTGGAACTGGAAAGACCCTGCTTGCAAGGGCCTGTGCAGCACAAACCAAGTCCTCCTTTCTCAAATTAGCTGGGCCGCAGCTCGTTCAGATGTTCATTGGAGACGGAGCCAAGCTGGTTCGAGATGCATTTGCACTCGCTAAGGAAAAGTCTCCCTGCATCATCTTCATTGATGAATTGGATGCTATTGGTAATACTATTTTTTTTAAGAACGATTTACGCCTTTTTCCTTTTTAAATTGATAGTGCAAGGATAACGGTTTCTATAATATACAGGAACGAAGCGATTCGACTCGGAAAAAGCTGGTGACCGTGAGGTACAGCGAACCATGTTGGAGCTTTTGAATCAATTGGACGGATTCTCATCCAACTCAGACA
>VNWX01002150.1:0-12864 GCA_009869905.1 Ceratophysella communis | reverse complement strand
TTCAGGAATTCAATTGACGTCAATTGTAATTAATCTTAGTACTGTGTACGTTCTGTTCTGAGGTGACTGAACGACTACCAGCCATACCCTGTATTTGTGTCTATTTAGAACGCCTCTGCATTAATCTCAATTGGATCTGAACGAACAGATATCATAGCGTCTGTATCGTTAAGACGGGAAAGAGCTAAGCTTGAATTTGCTAAGACTGGCACTAGCTGGATGATCATGTTTGTTTAGATTTTAACGAATTGACTTGAGTAGGTATTGGTTACCGGCTATTTATAAAGCATGTGAAGTAGTTGTTGGCAATCATTCAACGTTTGAAGTTGAATGAATTCATGATACCTCTGTGTATATTGTTTTACAATTTGCTAATTTTTTTTGTGCAAACTGCCCACGATAGAGCTCTGCGTCAAATATTGCATCGTCGCGATGTAAAAACCCGCTATGAAATATCCCCGCGATGAAAAATGCATCGCCTACTATGAAGTATCGCAGCTATCTATGAAACGGCCGCTATGTAATTCGTGAAACGCGCGCGCTAAGGCTAAATATGATTGAGTCTTTTAAAACATAGTCGCGTAGATGCAGACACCTCGTTACGGTCCCTTTTGTACAATTTCTCATAGGATTAAGCTTAATACTACAATTACGTTATAAAATTTAAATTCACACGTGCATTGAAGTAATAGGTCAGAGCTTCATTTCATTAGCTTACAAGTACAAATGCAAGGTGTGGGAGAAATTATCGATGCTAAGAAGCCTGGTATAGAAATTATATTAAAGCAGGAAGACACAACTAATGTAATATAAGTGTAAAAAAGCAAGTCAGTGAGTAACTAATTTTAAGAAGAACTTTTGAAGTTAAACCACGCGTGTTAATCACGTTGCATTTTGTGTTGCTGGCATGACTTCTTGTAGCTTCCTATATGCTTCGAATTAGAAGAATTTAAAGGACGAACCCAGACCACTTTTGATATAATGTCAAGTACGTACTTGTAATGCTTTAAGTTAAATGTTGGTACTATGGATGGATTGCATGCGTAAAATTCAACTGACTCTTTAACCAGTCAAGTCAAAGTCAACCTTGTTATTTTTTGCTCCTTGATTTGAGGCATGCTTTCCTTTTCGTCGATAGACTCAACTTCTTGTATCAGTAGTTACTTGTAGAGTCGTCCGAAGTCCATCACACGAGACGATGTCATGAGTCAAAAGCGATAGCGCATTTTTTCTTCATAAAACTTTTGAGTCGACGACTGAGGCAGTGAGTCATTCTTCTACCGAATTTTATTATTCTGTATAGTTCCCGTCTCAGTTTACAATGGAGTTAATGGTTTAACTTAAACCATGGGGTGTGTTTAGTATTTCAATTGAGGAACTTATTACAGCTAACATCGGCAGACCCGATCAAGCCCAGCCAAATCAGTCTTACTTTGTGCTATCAGTTCAGTCTCTGTATTTCTGAGCTCGGGATTTGGATGGAATCGCAAATATTTACCTTGTCCGATTAGATAATTCGAAATTACTAAGTGATCTATAAGTGGCATATGCGATAGCAGGTAGGCAGAAAGTGTGGTGTCCGTTGTGTACGTTACATGCGGCATTGTGCACAGCTTGCAGCAGATGAACTTTTAATTATCATGACCGAGTGTCAGCTTCTATTTGCAGTATTTCTAAAATGAAATCTCGGTTTTATCTTTACAGGTCCAGTCTCCTGTCTCTAGTGTCCAAGCCACTGTTTACTTTCAAGATAGGAAGCTGAAGCTAAAAGTCTCCGAATTCAATAGAGGCAGGATGTGGTTGGATATTTGACTTCAGTAGGGGATTTAAAAGCAAGCCGTGTGTGCTTTAGATCCAGGTTAGTCGTAACTATTTGTGAGAAAAATACTTTCACGGATATTTGTAGAAACGAGCCAAGTATTATTTTATGGCGCTTGGTTATACTTAAAGTCAAAGTTCAAGTGTGCCAGTGTTCTCTGTAACGAAGCAGTTGTGTATTTGCTTTCAATAACACTTCGTGGTGGTAGGCACCAGTCGGACTCGGACCTAATTTTTCTTTTCCGTGACGTTACATTTATATAGAATAATCAGTACCAGATCCAATAAACAAGCCCGTCTCATAACACCAATTTGTAATGCGCATATTTATTAGTTGATTCGATGGAGTGTAATTGAGCTGCTATTGAAGTGATATTGACCGCGCTCACACTTAACACTGTTCCTCGAAAGAGTTAAATTTGTACCAAAAGACGCCACATCTAATCCCAACTCCGATATGGTAAGGAAGTGGTTAAATATTCAATATCATTTCTAGAGTTTACAATCGAAAAAAAGATTAAAATGCTACAAGCATTATTGGCTTTAAAGTCATTTATTCGATGATATAGGTTTTCAAATCCAACAATATTTCAAGTTTTTTATCCCGTGGCTTTCATTAATCCCTGCCAAGAGCTCGCTCAAGTACTAGTTGCTGTTATTGCTCATCTGTTTTCCTTTTAACAAACTCAGCAAATGTTGAATGGGCGTTACGCAATAAATTGGCGTCCTCTAACATCTAATGGCTTGTTCGATGTTCAATAACTTTTGTTATGCTGTCTCAAATGAAAATTGGCATTGTTTTACTAGTNCGATGTTCAATAACTTTTGTTATGCTGTCTCAAATGAAAATTGGCATTGTTTTACTAGTGATGACTCAGGCTCTCAGGGTTGTTTGCTTCCGAAATTGCCAATTAATTGCGGTCCCTTTCGGCATTTAAGAATCACTCTAATGGAATAAGTTTGCTGCGAGGTGTCATACTTCTAATAGCGTAGAATTCTTGACAGCTAGTTTGCCTCTGGCAATGTCGCATTACCCTTGGTAGATTGATATGCTTAGGTATTTAATTAGAATTTAGCTACAAACTATACAATTTGTTGTTCTGATTCCAGCTTGGGCGAATGAAACCTGAGCCACGGCTGAGCTGGTCTACGATGGATGGAGACGGTGCGAAGGCTGGTAAACCTAAACCTGTTCCGGTCCCACGTCGTCCTACTCCGAATCCTAATGCTGCCTTACAAAACAATAACAATGGCGACTTGGAGGGACCACGTCTAAGAACGCCAGTGCCCAAACCAGTTCCGTTACCCCGCAAGTTGCTTCAAAGACTGAGTCCAGTTCCATCTAACACTGATAAACGGAAGTCAGTCAAGAGCCCACTACTACAAGCACAAAAAGGAACATCTAGCCTTCCGCTTTGTCCCTCTCCACTTACAGACGATGAGAAGCGAGGTACTATCAATATTTTCCAGCGAGGCCGAAACATTGATCCGTTTGAAGAATTCGAGAAAAGCTTACAGGATGAGCAACTCCTCTCTTCCGTCAGCTTCCAGTCTCCCCTGGAGGAGCTTACACCAAAAGACCTTGCTCGACTCTCGGGCTCCACAACAAGATCATCCCTGTCCGATGAGTTGTCACGTCGCTTCGACGAGCCGGTGGGTACTCCTCCTCCTCTTCCTATATCTCCGGTTCCTTCAAAAGAAGACTCTGTTCATCTCGATATTGTGAGCGAAACAGCAATCAATGGGAACGCAGAGGATGAGGTTGAGGACCCAAATGAGCAACTGATGTATGAACCCATATCCTCATATGCATCTTCCGAATCAAGCTCAATATCTTGTGAGTATAGTGTGGTGACCAAGCCTAAGAAGCGGGTCACACTTCCAGAAGCATACCACGACAAAGGAAGCAAGTCCTCCACCTCATCGGTGCCTTCGTTTGAAGCTTTAGGTTTCACTAGTTTGGGTGATAGAAGTTCTTCGGGAGACTGTAACTCGCAATACACAAAAATCACGTCAGAAGAGCCAGTTCTTTCCTCAGCCTCACGCACTTCCAGTCTCACAGCAATTGATGGTCGAGATAAAACTTTTGTCAGAAGTGTTTCTTCGCGAAGTAGTACAGGGAGCGAAGTTAAGCCTAAATCACGTGGCCGCCATGAGTATGACGACGTTGCAATCGAGGATGGAACCGTAGTTTTCTTGGACAATCAGCTTAACTCGCATTCAGAAAATAACAATTCCAACTCAAGTATTACGCGCTCGCAGAATTCGATTGTAATGGAATTTGATCCATTGTTTGAAACTGACCAGGCGAAGAGAATTCAAAATCCAAGAGAAACTTATATCAAGAGTGCTCACACAAGCACTAGCACGGAAAGTCGTAGTTCACAGGATCCTGACCACCGTTACGAGTATATTGATACTGATGGAACAGGAGAAGACTACGAAATGAATGGAAATTGTGTGGAAGAGATCGTTGAACCCATTCAGAACCCTAGAGTTACCCGAGTCATCAGCTTTCCGAATACAATGACAACGCTCAACCCAAATTACCTCCATGATGCTGATACTCCGGTCGCATCTTCAAACGAGAATGAGCATTCAGAACCGGACCGACCTGTGTCTGCCAAAGAGCCCGAAGAAGCCTACGAACCGGTGCTACCTCCTACTCCACAACGCGAGAATTCTCAGAGCCCGCCCAAAGAAGATGGTCCATCAAATCCAACTATTGGCTCTATCAAAAGATCCGAACAGGGTAGTTTCCTCCGTAGGCTCAGTCACAAAATGAGACTTATTCCGATTCGCGAAGAAGCTAAAGTAAATACAGAAACGTCAAGTACGGGACCCTCTCCCTGCGAAACATGTCTTGAAGTCCATGCGGAAGGCACCCGCTGCCGTTTTGTACCACAATCTCGGCCTCACATTGTCTACTCTTCCTACCTCTACCGCCCTACAGGTCTCGTTCAGAAGGAATTTACTAAGAGATGGGCTGTATTGGCGAAAGGAAACTTAACATTTCATAATGAAAAGTCAGTGGCACTGGAGGAAATTTCATTGGCCAGAGCTGCTGCGATTACCAAGCGAAATGACCAGCGCGTCAGCCCAAGTGGACAAGAGCTAAAGTGCTTTGAATTTAGCTTCGTGAATGGAAAAAATTCGTCGTTGATTCTGGCTGGGACGACAGAAGGGGAGCGTTGTACTTGGATGCAGAAATATATGGAAGCCTTTGCTCCTTCATTTCCTACACATGTCATTTCGGCGTATGATCGTGGCGGGTGGTGCTTTATCAAGGTAAATCTTGAATTTCGCGTACAAATACAATACAACACCTTGTTTATCTTTTTTCTGGGTTACTCTAAACAGTTTTCTTATTTTGTAGGAAAGCGTGACCGCGAACTGGAATCCTAGTTGGATGATTCTCAAAGGTCGTACTCTGCTGTATACCTTCACATCTCAGGAGGAATATTTCGAGTTGGATCTACGAAAGGCTCGTAGCATTTGTGAGCTTAAAGTTTAATTTGATAGAAGATAACATCTGGATGATTACAACAGTTATTTTTAAAATAATTTTTATTGTCGTTGTTCAGCGGTAACCACTAAAGATGGAGAGCAGTCGTGTTCATATGTCGAGAACTCCGAAGTGCTTACAGTTGATATGATTTGCCGAATTCTCTACGTTCAAACTGAAAGTCCTAAAATCACTTCGGCTTGGGAGAAAGTCGTCGGAGCAGCAGCTAGACAGAATGGAACGGAATTCTCAGAAATGCAACTCACAATGGATAATGTCCCAGTCATAGTGGACAAATGCATTGATTTTCTTTATGCGCATGGTATAATTCATTTAGAGTTCATAATGATAATGAAATGATGAATGGTTTATTCGTGACTAATACGTATCATTTCTTCTCCCAATTAGGTACATTGGCCGAAGGTATCTATCGACAGAGCGGGTCCAATACACGGATCACGCAACTTCTCTCAGATTTTCAGAAAGATTCATGGGGTGTGCAGATCTCTCATAAGGATTTTTCCGCCCATGATGTTGCTGGAACTTTGAAGCGGTTCTTTCGCACACTTCCTGAACCTTTATTTACAACAAAGCTTTACAGCAAGTGGATCGCCGTGTCAAGTAAGCGTTGTGCTATACATTTTAGTTTTAATCGCATTTTTTCTTATCATATTCGTATTGATATTGATATAGCTAATCGGTTATTCATTTTCTTTCTTATCTTCCAGCTTTAATGAACCAGGACGCGAAAATAACAGAGTACATAGATCTGTTGGAACAGTTACCGCCAATAAACCACAATATCCTTAAAAAATTAATCTGTCACTTGTATGCTGTACATGAGCTCCATGAAAAGAATTTTATGCCGTTGAACAATCTCGCTCCCATTTGGGGACCGACTCTAATGAATGTTGAGGTAAGCTCATTATATTGATAATTATCTCATTATGTTTTCAAAATTAAAAGGAAAGCATTCAATCGCAGCGCGTAAGTAGACAATTTTAGAGTTCTAGCAGCTGTGAACTGCGGATTAGTGCCTGCTGATAATTCTTTACTAAATCATACCTCATGCAAGTGGCAAGGTATAATGCAGTTTTTGAATGGAGTGATAACGACCCGTCTACGCATTAGAGATTAGAGTAAATAACGCTTTACACGTAAGACTATTTCCCGATTTTTGAGCTAGGATATAGGTACTTGGTTATGCATGTGCCTTCACGTTGGTAGACAAGAGAAAGTTCTTCAGATGGCATGGGAAGCGCGTATTGGCGTTGCAAAGGAGAACGTTGCTGTGAAAGTCTGAATTCCACTTCTCGTCCAGTCCCGTAGTCTGTCTTTGTTATTTTGTATTCCACGAGTTTGGCCAGGAGTCCAGGAGGGACTAGGGTTCGGACTCCAAAGAGTCGGAAGAAGGGATGCTAAAGTAATGCGGAAAGATTTGGAATTTTAAATGACTTTTTCCCTGGAATTTCCCCAGCCCACGTCGAAATTAACTCCGGCGGCTCAGTCGGACCAGCAGTACAAGAGTGCGTGTGCGGAGTCTGAAGTGGTGAAGGATCTGATTGAAAACTATTATGTATTATTCCGTGTCGACTCCATTTCCCGTGAGAAGGAAAAGAAGATGCAGGATGCCCTGGAACATTTTCATCTCGGCAATACCAAGAGAAAATGCTCTGGGGATATGAAAATGTGGATTTATATCTGGGAGAAGGATGAGACGACGGCCATTAACATTACGGTAACGTACCAACACTTGATTCAGCCCCATCTCTACCCCCGTCTCAATTCATTTGCTTTTGCCTATTGATGGATAGGGCCTTGAGCTCAATTCCAAAATCTAATTTCCTACTTGTTTACACCGAATTTTGGGAATGATACGATCTTTGTTTGGTTTCTATGTTCTCTACGTAGCTCACCCCGCTGAGCACAGCTCACACAATTGTTCAACAACTGTGTCGAATGGCTCAGCTCAGAAACTACGACAATCTGTCACTCCATGAAGTCATTTGCCAGAAATCTCTAGAGCGACCACTTCATCCCTCAGAAGTCGTCATTGAGAGCGTTCTGCGCTGGAGTATTTGGGACATTGATGAGCGGAAGGACAATTACCTTATTCTCAAGAAAAATACACTGTATCCTGCCCTTATCCCACATGTAAGCCAAATATACGAAATGCGGCGGCTATCTTGCACGCAATATGCTTAAATCTGAAGTATCGTATACAAAAGTTCCCAACGACGACGATTGCAGCGATCGAATTTGAATTTAATTTCAAAATATCCTGATCTTACGAAAGAATCGAATTGAATATCCAATATATAGGTTTTGACTCGATGAGAAATGAATGAATCCAATTAACATTGTCAGTATGCTTAACGCTGCAAGCAAACAAACCACCCGGGTAGGCCATACGCATTTTTTCGATCAACCCCTTTAATCGTATTTATTTGATAGGCGAAGGATCCTACTGCCGTCTACGGTGAATTGAAATATGCTGAATCTAAATCAAAATCTTTTCGTAAATACGCTTTCACGTTTCGGGCGGCCATGCTTAAGTACTACAAAGACTCTAAGGTAAGCGGATGAATTAAATAGATCTTTCTGTTAGCTTCCTTAACACTCGGCTTTCGGTTCATCCCACCCGGCGCCCTGCTCATTACTGTATTACGATTACGATATCTTCCAACCAAAGAGCAACGGAACTCAGTCGCGTACTAGGGAATTTATTGGTACTGAAGACATGAGAACTAGGTAATTAGTCCACAGTATTCCTCCCTAAATATTTGTTTAATAAACGGGTTACACCTGGTACCAGAGGTTATTCCCGTTACGCTGATTTTAGGTGCACTCGCACGTGGTAAGGCATAATTACTGGGTAGCCCACTCCACTGTTGATTCAAGTAATAAATCCTTTCTATGACCAAACGGAGAGCATTGGACAGAATAGTGTTGATCCCTGGGTAAATCCGAAGGTCGGAATATGCATCCAATATAATTTAAGAGCAGAGGTAGCATTTAAGGCATCAATCGGCAAGCTTGATTTGCTGTCGAAGCAAGCAGTCATAAACCTGGGCTTCAATTTTACCTCGATCATTTACTTTTCCCTACATGCATTGCTGTTAGTAAGGCATCTAAAACTTGGAAATCGGTGAAGGCACGGCAGGCTGGAATTTCCTTGGAATTGAAGCATTCCCTGGCCCTGCGTCATTGAAACGAGCAACAAAAAGTCATTTATTGCAGGAGTCTCTTATTTCTCGTTTTATAATGAAGTCACGCCCTCATTGTTTATTTAAAAATTCTACTAAACTTTAATTCCTACTTTTATTGAGACGCCGGGAGACACCAAACTCCGTTTCTCCATTTCTGCTCCGGTTCAGCCTTATGAGACTTTCAATAGCCTTGTCTCTCATCCATTCTTTAGTACTCAGAAGTGGACATTAATTAAGGATTCAGAAATCAGATAGGCATCATTTTTGGAATTACTTTTTCTCCCGGAATAACGGCCCAGTCAGGGGAGGAAGTGAAAATATGTTTTCACCACTTTTTCACAGTTTCATAAATGGGAGTTGCCCAACCGCATAACAGCATATGTGTGAAATCTTAATGAGTTTTACGTCGTAGTCGTTTGGTGCTGTCAATTTGAAATGTAACCGATTTCCGCTGATACCGACCCTGAGCGCACATATTATTTTTGTTTAGTTTGTAATGCAAATAGAATCTCGAGAGCAGTACACATAATTTGTTTCATTTTTTAAAACGATTCCTAAGCTCCTCAGATCTCTTCTGTTAAGTGTGCTTGAAAAAATTATGCGTTTGAAAATGGCAGCCAAATGGCAGTATCATCCACGACATGTGGACCTAATATATAGGCAAGAAAAGGGATGCATGCTATGAAGACATTTCATAGCAAGACGGCGAGGTCGGTTCACTTTTTTGGTCTCAAATCATTATTTTATTACCCCTTTTCTGTGGTTCATTATAAGCAAACCGGGCTTGTTGATTTGATCGAAGCTTCGTTTAATGTATTCCTATTCCTATATCCCAACCACCTTGGCATTAATTAAACCGAACAGTGTATTTGTGGTCCGTCCGAAAAAGCTGGGCTGAACTGAAGTTCCGATTTCGGCGTTTATTACTTTGGCGTTAAAAATTGAATGATAAAGTTGGATTTTTGTATTAAAATATGAATCGAGTCCAACCTTTTGATCATACATGGATGTGTGGACGGGAATAATAGTATTTTATTTATATTATTGTTTTTTCTGCTCCACAGTCCAGCACGGAATTAAGCTCTTGGAAAATAGAGGACATTGTATGGTACATGGGCTCGGAGCCGAAACGAACTCCTCCCACGAGGTAAGAATTAAGACTGCTATTACTTATGAGTTATATATTTATTAGTATTCTTGCCAAGTACATCCGCCTTAGCATTGTACTCCTTTAGAACCTTCGGAAGAAATGAAATCAGTAGGAAAGTTCATAATGAAGAAGTAATTAAACCAAAAACAGAAATTAGTGGAAATGAAGCGGTTGGAGATGATTCTACAACAATTGAGATCTAGGGAGTTCCATGCTAGATGCAGGGTTTCCATTAAATTCTGGAAGAAGGCGAGCATGCAATGTAGCACTGCTTGCTTCAAATAGGGCAATTTGCCAGGATGCCCGGCGTTCAAATAGCGCAATATTCCTTCTGCGGCAATTGTCGCAAAACTCCCGAGAACGATGATCTTGGTCGGCTCTGAGTTTCCAACTCATCTATTCTAATGTCTGATCTCATGTCATTAGACATTCATAGCATCTCTTAATTGAGAGTCTCTTCGTGAACTGAGTTCATTATTCAGGGCGCACCCTTTCAGTCCTGTCTCTTCAACTGCTCCTGTTAGCGTTGACTTTGAATTCAGGTTTATAGCGAGAGAGCCTATAACTATTTCAAAGGTGCAGATATATTAATCGGAACATATGTTCCCTACAATTAATTCATTGTTACGCGTTGTAAATATGGCAGAAGCAGTTCTTGTAAATATTTCCTGTTGAACAGGTGGATAGACCTCCAGTTAAATTTAATTATAGAGCACACTGAGTTCATTATTGAACTGAGTAAGCAGATAGATGGCTTAAGTGATGCTCAATTATTGGTACGCCCTGTCATTATTTACTGAGTACTCCGTGTTGACATAATCTTCATTAGGCAGTTTGAATGCTCAAGTACTATTTACAAAATCAGCCGTAACATGCGTGGAAGGATTTAATTCAAGTCAAACTTCTTGGTTTATTCCAGATGGACATTTACTTTCGTGAAAAGGAACTACACGTTCAAGAGGTAAGCTTCCTCTCTTCATTAGGCTTTCATGACATTTTTAATTACAATTCCACAGTCAACATGAAACGCGGGTTGGCAGGCCCATGAGGAAGGGCACTTGAGGTGTTCTCGTTAGTGCAGTGTGGAAGCATGTCCTCGGCTTATTGATCATTTACCCCAACTTTGGGTGAGCCTGGTCAATGGAGCCTGGTACGTTTGACTATGTATTGAGGTTTGATCAGTGATTTCGTGCACTATGCATTATAACCAGCTCAAATATGCAAAAAATGCATATTTCTCTATAGAATCGCTCACAGACATTGGCCGAATGCTATAGAATTATTTAGCATATATTTAGAAAGCTGTAATATATTTAGAAACAAATAGATAGAATAGAACTGTGGCTTGCCCGTGTGTAAAAGTCGTAGACCCACAACCTTAACTTTTGGGTGAAAGAAAAATGATTCCGTGAGTTTTGGAGACAATCAAATTAACGCCCTCGTGGTTGCATAATTAAAACTCAGTCACCTCCTCATCTCTGTTTTTAATAAAGTGCTTTTTCACGTTTTGTGCACTTGCCTTTTGTTCTTTTGGTTTTCCTCTGTGTTGATTAATTCATCATCGACAGGTTGATGATAGGAGCCAGGAGAAAAAGGGGTGTGGAGAGTCCACTTCCAGATAATCCGAAGCAGTTTTTTTATTCAAGTGTTGAGCAATCCATTTAGATGAAACGTCAACTTAATCAACTATTTCAATTTTCATTGCTTTTTTTCGGTCAGCTTAATCCAAAATACCACCACGCCTTTAAATTTAAAAGTAAAATAAACAAAAATTGTGCGACTGGGCTCATATCGTTTTAATTAAGACTTTATCATAACGCCCCAGAACATTGTAGTCTGAAGAAGAACCATTACCCGTGCGTTTGCATTGCTCAAATTAAATGAACGTGCAAATGAATACAAAAAAAAAGCTAGGTAGGCTGAACATCTTAATGTGACCAGTATTTTAGCAATGAAGTTTATGCCAGCATTAGAATTTCAATCCATTACGCCGCATTAACATTTAAGATGTATTATTATGCAATTTTTCTGACTTGTTGTCTGTCCCTTGATAGGAGCCGTGAAGAACCATTTTTCGGGAACGTAGTTTGCTGTAATTCCGAGGAAGAACTTCATCGTTGGATCGGAGCCATGGTGGTTGGTGAGCATCCGGCGGGTCTCTACCCCTCCGTCATTGTCTAATTAAGCCGTTGGACAGCGCACGGGACTGGATTTCCATTCGGACCAGTAGTGCATAATAATCCAACTTTTGTCTCTTCCATCCAATCGCAACCCACGCAGCCTATTCCCGTTTCCTGTGGTCATGACAAGGATGGAATAGAGTTGTTTTCTCCAACTTTCTCCGAAAAATACTTTCCATTTTCCCCTTGGCTGATTTCATGCCAAGAAAATGACTGGCCTAATGAGTGAGTTCCTTGTAAAAAATTCAGTGGTTGAACCTGGAATGGAACATTAGGATTTGTGAGTGTGTGCTTCAGGAAAGATAAGAAGACGTAATGGAGATGTGCGTTAGTGAAAGGACGGGCGGAACCCAGGAAAAGACAAAAAATCGAGACTCCATTAATTGGCCACTTGACTTGACTACACTTGACAATTTCAGTGCTAGCGAGAGGTAATGGGTCTGGGTGCTGAAGGCATCCTTGTCTTATTATTCTGATGACCACCTAATGATATGATGGAGAGACAATGGTTATTAGGAACAATGATATTCACATTTAAAGTGGGACTCGGGTTTCAGTGAAGCACGCCAAGCTCAAAACACGACAATTCGTACGCATAGGCTTACGCAAACAATACAATTTTAAGCTATTTTATATCAAGCGGAACCTTATATTTTCGAAATCTTAACTGAACTCGCACCCAATGATCTAAAATGAATTGAAATCCCAAATTAAGGCCAATTTTCCCGCTAAAATTTGATTTCGCAATAAATTTTGATTTTTATTAATGCGTAAATCTTGGGTAAATAATGCCAAAATGCCATAGAGTACCAATATTTGCCTTAAGGTCGGATACTGTGTTACCTGAATTCCTTGAGCGTAATCCGTCACATAGTGCCTTTTTAAAAAAAAAATTGTACCAGAATCTTCGCGAATTGTCGTGAAACGTGCTTTATGAATGTCGTGTCGTGTCCGAGTTTATTTATTTTATGACTTGTCATTAAAGAGAAAAGACTGCTGGAA
>VNWX01002149.1:0-12864 GCA_009869905.1 Ceratophysella communis | reverse complement strand
GTTCATCTTCCCCGATAAGCATTGCACAACCGTCATCATGCTCAGGAGTAATGATATTCTTAAGCATGAAAACACTGTCAAACAGTGACGGAGATACATACTGATTAAACTCTGGATGACAGAAGCATAACTCCAGATCTTCCAGATCTTCATCACGAAGATGACCTTCACCAGAAGTGTAAGGATTTTGTGACCAAGGAATTGTTGTAGGTTCAGTATATTTCTTACCAAGACCAACAACAATTAGAGAGTCAGGGAGAATACAACTATCGCTATTATTACCAGAATAATAAGTATTCTCTACACCAAAAGCATTAGTGTTGATAGAAATCAGACGACTCATGATAAAAGCAATCATCGGATTAATATCTTTTTGGTGAATTAGATTCAACATAAACTTCGTTTTATCATAATTATCACCAGCCCACAGCTCTCTATCAACCATCAAATAGAACATAGCTCTATCTGCTGGGATATCAGCTCTAACCCCTGTAAAACCATTTTCATGGAACACAAGTGCAGACTCATTACCAACATCAATATGAGCTTGAAGAGCTTCCAAGAACTCTCTACGAGAATATGAGATACCAGATTCCCTACTCCAGCGAGTCACATTATCTTCTCTGGTTGGCAGTTCATCATCACCATAAACAACTGTACTTGTTCCTGACAATTGTTTAGCAATAATACGACTACCGTCCTTGCTCATCCCAACAGTGGGAACAACAGGGCCAGAGTTCCAGATGTATTTAAGATCCTCCAAATCAATGCGATTATGATTGGAGCGTAAAGTACTTCCAGAATGCCAGAGACAAACAGACCCAAAAGGTGATGGATGAGATTCGTTTTCTATATGCCAAGGAAACTTCACTACACGATGAAGACCATCACAAAAGTCATAGTCATTATCCACCCATTCGTTTTCACGGAGAAATCCGTAGCATGGGGTTTGATACGTTTGAAGACGACCGTCGGTCGCCTCAAGTGTTACTGGAAACATTTTTGCGCTCCTCAATCAACTTCAACATAGAGGCGTAAGTAAACTCTACCTCACGAACAATGTTGAAATTGTGCTTGAAGTTAGCGATTTCACTGCGAACGGTTGCTTCCTGATATGCAGCAGATGCTTTCTGCGCTAAAAGGATTTTAATCGTGTCAGGAGGAAGATCGCCCAACTTTGCACGACGACGAATAATAGCTTTCGCAGCTTTTTGAGCTTTGATTGCGTCATTCAACTTTTTACGACCAGCCTGAATGGCTTTGTGGTAATAGGCAGACTGTTCACGTGCTTCCTGCACATTACGAGTCGCAATTTCAACCAGAAGTTCCAAGTTTTCCGTTGTACCTACGATGGGACGCATCTTCGTCACAGTAGTGTTTCCTTATACAGATTGAGTTTTTGTTACCAGTTTTTCAATATCGCGAGTATCATTTTTAGCGATAGCAAACACCTTAAGAAGTCGAGTTCCACGATTCGGGTCAGCTTTATCCCCGTATGGGCTTACGTGGTTTACAACACCGTTACTGATATTACGAATAGTAACAGTTCTTTTTGTCTTACGAACTACAAGTTTAGGCAACCCCTTGTTACCCTTGTAGACCATTCCGACTTCCATGTCACGAAGACTTAACATTGTTACAGCACTGAGAAGTTTTACGTGAAGTTTTAGCATTTGCTATCAACCCTTATTTCTTTTTGCTCGCTTTATATGAGCGATATTTTGACGATGCTTTGCTTTTGACAAAGCGGTATTGGACATAAGCCTTACGCTTAGCATCCTGAGCACGTTGCTGGTTCGCTGGAGAAGACATAGCTTTACCAGCTAAGTAACCTCCTACCGCGCCAGCAGAGGCAGCAAGAACGTGAGAACCCACACTGCTGCTAGACTCGTTATTAGAGTTCCCGCTCCCAGCGCCAGTAGAATAATACTCACTATGCGAAGGATCTTCATTATACTCGACCGTTTGTTGTTGAAGAGGGGTGTTATTAGCAGAATGAATCCGAGCCATTTCAATGCGCTCTTTAGATTTGATCTCTGCCAGACGCAGTTGTTGGTCGGCTGTGAGTCTTGCCGTGTTAGGGCTATCATTGTCACAGGCAGTCAACATGAAAGAAGCCCCCAAGATGAGGGCTGACAAGACTGAGCAAGACTTACGCATCAGTTTTAGTTTCCTGCGCTACTTCCGGAGTGGTTGTACCGAACAGGTTATTGAAGAAAGTCAGAGACTTAGAAATTGCAGTCTCTTCTTTAACAACATCGGCCAACTTTTCAGTGAGGTCTGCTTTCTCTGCCTGATTATGGGCATGAGCAGCTTGCAGCTCTTCGTGAGCTTTGGAGAACAGCTTCATTGCTGAGGCGTGGGTAGGCTTACTTGCAAAAATCTTTGACATTCTTACTTCCTTACAGTGGGTTATTAATTCAGTAAAAGCCCCTCGTTAAAGGGGCCAGAACTCAATTAACTTTATTGTCGTCGTATTTAATTTCTCCGACAACTTTATAAACTGAATTACGCGTTACAATGTATTCACCATCATCTTTCTTGGCAATATGATCAATAACTGATGTATGGATACTTGCACCATTTTTAATAGGGTGATTGCCGTAGTCAGCTGTATCATTATAAATTTCACCCCAAGCAACCTGAAAAGGGATGCCAGTGATATGATCTTTATAATTACTGATGTTTACATTGTGAAGCTCTGCGGTATAATCCATTATTTGTCCAAATAGAAGAAGTTTTCCTTTAGACCTTTTATTAACCTTTAGATGTTGATTTCAGGTTCGTCTGAAAGCAAGGTTGCTTTTTCATCAATCCCTACTAGCACAATTTTAGAGGTTTCTAAATCTAGAAATGCTCTGCATCCTGCATTATAAGAATTAAGATGATTAATAAATGGCGTATTATACCCAACAACCTTTAAATAGGTTCTGCCATTGATACTATAAACTCTACCCACTTTACAACCAGATGCATCTATGGTTGTGATTGGATTTTTAGAATTAATTTTCATATTAATTAACCTTTAAATCTGTGATTATTGTCTGCGAGGTACTGAGACAGCAATTCATAGTATTTACCATTACGTTTCAACGCATCGATAAAACTATTTACCTGTCTCTCTGTTTTATCCATTTTATCTGCAATGGACTTTCTTCTGACTCTTTCTAAGTCAAGGCCAACAACTAAATAGTCATCACCTTCGTCCCATACAACACGAGAACGTTTCTTTGAGAAACCATATTTACTTGCCATGAAATAACAAGTTTTAGTGTTGATGTTATACTTTTTAGCAGTCTCTTCGACTGTGTGGGTTTTATAATACTCGCCGAATTCTTCTAAAGATTCAGGAGTCCATCTCTGATAGTGATACATAATATTTCCTCCTGAGAATATTTAATAAAGGGTAGCCAGACAAGCTGACCCCCTTGATAAACACTCTAACCTAGAACAGATTCAACTTTTGACCAGCCAGTCCAAACATCAACTGCTGACCAAGGGGCAATACTTGTACCATCATAAAAAGCCAATACAACGTCTCGTCGGCCTTTTAATCTGATATAGTAATGTCCGGGAAGAAGTCTAATCTTTTTCATCTTCATCCTCTTCCAAGTCTTCGGGGTCTACCCATTCAAATCCAAATCCGAACAAAGACAAGATGAATAGACCTAAAAACTTAAGAATTTTCCAGCCAGCAAAACCTATTGCATAAGTCATCATGGCTGTAAAAAAGAACGATAACATAGTGAACCTCCTTGTAAGAGGCCAATATGTGATACTTAGTAGCTTTCTTTCTTAGGGAAGGCTAATGAGACGATTACGCCGGATAACAGCAAACCGAGCACCACATACAGGCTGTGGGTGGCTTCGATTTCGAATCCAAACGGATGCCCAATCAACTTAGCACCAACGAACACTAATATCAGTGCAACGAAGGTGTCAAGACGAGTGAGTTTGTTCATGAGTGAACCAAGTACAAAGAACAGCGCTCTCAGGCCAAGAATGGCCATAATCATCGCCGCATATACCAGAGGTGGCTCTTTCGTGATTCCGATAACCGCCGGGACGGAGTCGAACGAAAACATGATGTCACTAAGCTCAATAGTGACCAAACAAAGAAACAGAGGCGTAACATAACGAACCCCATTAACAACAGTGAAAAAGCTGCTAGAGTTAGCAGATGTGTCCACAGGGTAGAACTTCTTGATAAACTTGATGTACGCTTTATCATCGTAATTAGTTGCCTCTTCTTCGTCACCACCTTTTAGTAAGGCATACGCTGAGAACATCACTAGTAGGCCGAACAAGACTTCTACCGACCAGTGAAGATTGAACAATGTCGTACCCGCTGCAACGAATACGCCACGGAACACAAGTGCTCCAGCAATACCCCACAACAGTATTTTATGTTCACGAACGCTGTCTTTGATGCCAAAGAAAGTAAAGATCGCCATGAACACCATCAAGTTATCAATGGAAAGTGCTTTCTCCATTGCATATCCTGAGAAGTATTCACTTGCTGGTACAGCGCCATAGACCAAATAGATATAACCACCTAGTCCAATAGCTATTGCAATCCAGAACAGCGACCACAGAACACTCTGACTTAGCGTCTGCTCTTTACCTCCTTTATGACCCAAGAAATCTACAAAGATCGAGACAACAAGAGTCACACCCAATGCAACATACAACCAGAATGGATTACCCATCAGTTTTAAACCTCTATTAAGGATTATTAGACAGACGCTCTGTCACGAACTTGGACACCGCATAAGAAACACGGTTACGAATCACTTGAAGAGAATCGCCACGACTAACTTTACCATCTTTGAAGATAGTAGTCAGTGCAGTCTTAGACTCTTCTTCCGGTGTTACTTGATCTTTAACAGACCACTCGCCACGTTCGTTTACACTGTGGAACAACAAACCTTTCAGAGATTTCTTAGTCCCGTCGTCAGTTGCCGGGTCTTTGAAGATCTCACGAGGTTCACCTTTTACGACACCATAAGTGGCTTTGACCGCAAAACCAAAGGTGTCACGAGTCACATACTGGTAAGTATATGAACCGATGCCCAGCACTACGTTTGATGAAGCGAAACGTTTTTCTGCCAGACGTTCGAAGATTTCGTCAGCACGTTCCATCGTAATGCTATCGCCATAGATCAGGCCAATCGCAGGATGGAGCACTTTGAAACCTTTCTTGTTCACTGTGCCACCGAAGATGTTCCACATCATCTGGATTGAGCCATGAATAACGTGGTCAGGTACAGGAACAAAACCATCTTTCACTAGACGGTAATATTCGCCTTTATAACGACACACTAAGCCTTCGGCTTTTGCGACACGCATGGTACGCAAGGCATCTCCCAAGTGCTCGCAGTCATCAAGATCGATGAACTGCTCCCCGCAAATAATATCTACAGGGTCGCCAGAGTCAGGGCGAATCACTACTTTACCTTCACGAGAAATAATTAAATTTTTCAGCTTAGGCAAGTATTCGGTAATAACCTTCCAATAATCCCAAGTGTCAGATACGATAGACACCAGACCAGAAGGATAAATATCTTGGATAAGACGACGGAACGTTTCGATTTCGTTGTCCATTTCACCCATACACATCACGCTGTGCTCAGTAGCAGGGACAGAGCCGCCATCCAAGCAATCTACTTCATATTGCATTTGAAGACGACGCAGCGCAGCCACAGAATCAGTACCGGTGAATGAGAATAGATGACCCATACCAACTAAGGTGTTAGCCCACATACCCATATCACCACGGGCCGAGAAGTCATGGAACTGCCACTGAATATGATCAGTGTTATCACAGGTCTTAGCTGACCAGAACTCGCCGATGCAGCGATAGTTGAATGCGATAGTAGCAGCAGTAGCTACAGGCCACAGTTCAGCACTTTCCAGAGTTTCGAGGAAGTTAACCAACCAGAAGAACTCAGGTTTGGTATTAGAAATCGTCATTACTGGCGTTTTCATTTCAACGAAACTACCTTCTGGAATAGATTTGATTTCCAGCGGCAAATAGCCTAAATCGTGCAGAGCTGCAATACCATCAACGGCAACAGAATCTTTGCCAAGATATGAATCCATAAAGGATTTAAACTCATTGACTACACGAGTCTTATCTTGGGAGAAGAAGTTCTGATCAAAACCTTTAACCAACCACTGCAAGATAAAGGCTTGCATACCACCCCAAATCAAAGGACTACCGCCTTTACGGGCAGCAAAGAATGGTGATTTGAAGTGCTTATTGGTACGTGGCGTTAAGTTGCCATATACCTTTTCAGTACCTTCTGGATATTGTTCGCGGTGAGAGGTTTTGTATCCATCAATTGCAAAAATCGGGTTTAGTTCCATGTTACTTCCTATTTTTTGTTTACGGTTTTGATATCATCAACAGTGATTTCTTTACAATAACCATAGCGGGGTTTGCTGATTCCACCTCTATCGAAGGTAGGACTCATTGGTAAATCATTTAAGTGGTAATCCAACATACGTTCACACACCTCCATGTTAGGCATAGGAGTAGTAATGTTAGTTGTAGAGTGAGATGTGGCTAATACGAGTATCAGAAATACATAGTTCATTTGAATATACTCAAATATAGCACTTTTACAAGGCTTCTTTTATCGGTGATTTTTACCATAAACGAGTAGCTCCTCTGAACACACCATTCAGGCCCATCAAAGATTCGATTGGGAATGCAACAAACTTGCCAGAAGTATATTCTGATTCTGTTCCAGCATGTTGAGGTAAACTGTTAGTGGTAAAGATGCGATCGATACCAGCTTCATAGAGCGAATTTAATCCACGACTAAAGATGCCATGTGTCACCCACAAGTTAATGTGCTTCACACCAGCAGCTTTTAATGCTTGAGCAATACCGATAAAGGTTGCACCACCATCGCAAATATCATCTACGATAAGGCAGCTACGACCTTCCAGACTAGATAAATCACAATCAGAAATACGACAACCAGTGATTTGACCTGTTCGAACATCACGAACTTTTGCCATAGTCACACGACCGCTGGGGTGCATAACTTCTGCAACCTTTTCAATCTTTTTCAGAGAGCCAGCATCAGGCGATACTAAAACATCACCAAAAGGAAGTGCGTGTTGAACCCAACTGAAACCCAACAACTGATGTTGTTGAATATGAGTTACATTATTAATCAACGCACAGCTTACATCACTATGAGCATCAACCACTGTAACTTTGTCTAGTTTCAGCTTGTTAAGCAAATCACTGAAAACGCGAAGAGAGAATGAATCGTTACGAACCATCGGACGATCTTGGCGAGCATACGGGATGTATGGCATCAGAAGATGGATGTAGATACGATTATTCAATTGACGAAGAACATCAACAGCCTGTGCAATCTCAAAAAACATTTCAGGCAACGAGCCTTCGGGCTTCACTAACAGTGACGCCTCGTTTGGGTTTACAGGAGTTGTACCGCTAAGAGTAAAACCTTTAGCGCCATCAGAGAATTTAACTTGCAAAATAGAAGTATCAATTCCATTAATTTTTAAACTAATCATTGGCTTTGCCACCTTTCATGATTTGAGTTTGTTCAGACAAAGATGCAATCCTTGCTTGTTTAATAGCATCAGATTTTTCTTTGGCCTCTTTACGTTTCTTCGCTCTCTGTAATAAATGCTTACCCAATTGAATAAGCAATTCTCCAGAACGTTCAATCTCTATTGGATTGCCGTAGAAGAATTTATCTAGTGTTGAACCCTTAAAAGAGTTCACTGAATTTTTAACCAGTACAACATTACCTTTAACATACCCCAATAATGGGTTGATACGTTCAAAAGTAATATCATTCCAGTCAGTGAAAGGTTGGCCTGTATAGAAACATACTTCTGTGCTTCTAAATATTTTCAGTGTTTGCGCAAACGTTAGTTCATATTGAAGTTCACGTTTATGCTCATGGCAAGATTTAATCTTAGCCCCAACCTTAACAAGAATCTCTTGCTCGGTCATCTCTGACGGTTTAATCATTTCCTTTTAACCTCTATTGATTAAGACTTCCAGCAATAAGCCCCCGAAAGGGCTTATTAATAGTAGCCTTATTACAGACCGTATTTTTTAGGGTCAAGACCCAAACGTGCAGCAACCTGACGGATAACAGCAACTTCGTTATCGTCGATGTTGTTATCAGCATCAGCGATGTCAATAACAGTTACCAGAACTTGCTCAGACACTTCGGTGTTATCTTTCACACCGTCGAGCAGGTTGTTAACTTGTAGCATTGCAGAACGCTTACCGCCACCGGTGAATGCTGCAACCCATTTACCCATTTCGCCGTCAATTTCGCTGGAGAAGTTGGACAGGTTTGGATTAGCTTTCAGCAGCTTTTCCAGCAGATCAAGTTCCGGGTCGTCGATACTGCCGTCAGCAGCAGCAACCCATACGGCAGCAGCAACAGTCGCTTGGAACGCGCCTTTATTTTCGATCTTTTTGATTGAGTTGAGCAGAGATTTCAGTTTGGCTTTAAGTCCGAACATTAGTGAATTACCTTTTCATTAGGTTTGTTGAAAATCGACATATAGAAACGCTTGTCGAAACGATAAAAAATGAATGGGCGATTGCCCACTAATTTGCCCACTAAGAAAGGGGCACGATCCATCTGATTCACTGGTTCGCTGTTAGTGGCTGTCTGAGTCATTGCCATAACCTCGAAGGGAATTCAGATACACTTTGCCTTTTGGCGTAGTTACTACACACTTACCAGATACCCAGCTAAGATTGGCCGGGTACTGTAAGTCATGTTGAGCAACTTTACAGCCAACGTATTGATAACAACGAAGGCATAAAAGCGCTACTACAACCAAAGCAATCAATGCAACGATTACTTTTTTCATTATCTAACCCAACGATTAAGCGAAGTAGACAGATAGTTGATATTATTAGCATACTTGAGGGATTTTTCGATCTTTCCGTCCTTCATGCATGCCCTGTGATTAACCATTGAGTCAGCCAACTTAACCAGAGTGGCAATACGACTACGAGTTATCGTAATCAAATATTGGTTGTATGACTCGCAGGCATTTTTGGTCAGAAGCCCAACAGCCGTCACCACCATATTAGGCAAGCCTTTACCTATCAGGTCTTCTTTAGTTGCAGAAGTGTCTTCAAGAATATCATGGAGATAGGCCGTGGCAACGATGAGTTGGATTTCTTCTTGATCGAGATTCAAACCTTCGGCAATAACCTCAGCTTGAAGCACGACAGGGTCGAGATGACCATAAGTATAACTAAGGTTGCCATACATCTGGCCCTTATGATATTGCTCTGCCAACTCAGCCGCAACTTTAACGAAATCCGCCGTCACAGTAGTTACCCCTGAGAGATATTGGTGTAGTGCAGTTTCAGAGCCGCCAGAATTGCGTTACGGTATTCAGACAGACGTGGAATAACGACAGTGCGATAATCAACAATGTCCAGACGAGCCTGATTGAGAATTGCACGACCAGTGTTGATTTTGCGCATCAACTTAGAAGTGCGGGCACCGCCGCCATTACGATCAGAATCCAGACGCGCCAGTTTCAGCTTACGCAGCTCAACACCAGTTGCTTTGTTGATCAAGCGAACTTCTTGAAGACCTTTGATGTTGTGGTCAAGCTGATCGCCATAACTTTTCAGATTATGAATCAGGAGCTGTTCCACAGTCAGGTCAGCGCCCTTATCCTTAATCACAACTTTCGCATCTGCCAGAATCTTAGCAGGGCTCAGATCTTCTTTTTGTTGCTGGACTTGTTCAGTCATACATTCACCTTTTAATGTTTAACAGTTTCGCCGAATTGGCGATAGATTACGCACTTATCATCAGGCAATAGGATTGCCATACCTTGATCAAACTGTCCTGTTTCAAACAGCATGATTAAATACTGTCGGGAACTTCCCATCTTTCACCTTCCTCATCCTTGATTAATTGGTAAGACAAAGGACTGTCTTCCGTAAGTTCTGCAATCTTCCTGACTGCGATTAAATACTGACCCACAACATCTATATAAGGACGAAGTAATCCTCTGAGGAAATGCTCCATCTCTTTAGAATGTCCACCGCTTTTAAGCATTGCAGCGGCACAGTCTCTCATAGCCCTTCCGGGTTTGTTGGGAGTATTATGAGCTGCTAATGCAAGGGTCATTAAGATACAATAGAACTCTCTTAACTTTTCCATGCAAACTCCGGGCAAAAAAAAAGACCTCCCTATTTCTAGGGAAGCCTTATGAATAAATAGGGAACAAGTCCCTAGGATTATTTCTTGTCAGGGCCAACAATATCGAACCCTCTGGGTTTAAGATAAAGTTAGTTTGTTGTGTCTTCACTCACAACGAAGAGAGCACTGCTTTCGACGCCCTTACTCGCGCATTTCCCTGCCGGGATACTCACTTTCACGTCCGACCGGTCTTCGACCTACTCAATACTCTCATCGTTGTGCCCGGATTTCTCCGGGACACTATTATTAAGTAAAACTTTTAATTAATTTCTGAATTAATTTTACTGTCTTGATAAACAACTCTAAAATAATCCAGAAAGGGTAAGCAATAATAAATAGAAGTAAAGAAATACTACCAGAATCTTCATCAAGCATGACTTCTTTAAATTTATTCGATACTTTTGATAATAGGATAGATGCAAAAATACCTATCAAAAAATAACAAATAACATATATCCAAAACATACTCACCTCAACGGTAGGCAAACAAAGCCTTCTGACAGATTTCAGAGCGAACACAATCTTCGGCACTGAACTCAATCATATCAACTTGATCATCTGGCTGGAAGCGTCTGAGAGCGTCTGCCAAGCCATTCTTAGCTTTATCAGGAAGGTCACACTGAGTAACATCGCCATTCACAACAACCGTACAGTTTTCACCAATACGAGTGAGGAACATCTTCATCTGAGAGGGGGTAACGTTCTGTGCTTCATCAAGAATAACGAAAGCATTCTCAAAAGTACGACCACGCATATAAGCAAATGGAGCAATCTCTACCTTAGCAATCTGTGGTTTCAGACAATACTCAAGGAAAGATGCACCAAGACGTTTCTGGAGAACGTCATATACCGGACGGAAGTAAGGAGCAAATTTCTCTGCTACATCCCCCGGCAAGAATCCGAGATCTTCGTCAGCCTGCAATACAGGACGAGTAACGATGATTTTATCTACTTCTTTATTCCAAAGTCTTTCAGCAGCAAGGGCCGAGCTGAGGAATGTCTTACCACAACCTGCCTCACCGGTGGCAAAGATGAGTAAACTGCTTTCAATGGCGGCAATGTACTGAGCTTGATTGCTAGTGCGAGGTTCGATTGGCGATGAGTCGCGTTTAACTTTTGCGACAAGGTGGAGCTGTTCAACATTAGAAGGAGTCCCCATGTTTTCAACATCCATTTGACGGTTAGATCTGCGAGAATTATTACGTTGTCTTCCCATTTAGATTACCTTTTGGTTAG
Organism: Ceratophysella communis; assembly: GCA_009869905.1. Classification (NCBI taxonomy): domain Eukaryota; kingdom Metazoa; phylum Arthropoda; class Collembola; order Poduromorpha; family Hypogastruridae; genus Ceratophysella; species Ceratophysella communis. The sequence continues at coordinate 1,384 of VNWX01002149.1, read as the reverse complement.
CGACAATCCAATTGTCTGTGGTATTTACGGGTGGATAACAGAGGAGAGTATTCTCTTGTTATAACTTTTGTACATTTACACTAACTTAACACGAGTACCGATTAATTTGGTGGACAGTCAGGGATTCCCACCCCGATGTGGTGTGTTTCGACCACGCCGTATGCCTGCCCTAGTATCTTAATTAACTTGTTACATTAATCTCAACAGTGGTTGGAATAACTTCACTATCTAAATCAAGACAGAACAAGCATCCGTCCTTATAACGCAAAGCATTATTAGTATCGGAGTTGGTTCGCTGATATAAATCATCTTTATACCAGAAAGGTGTGCCTTTAACTACAAAACGAAATAATTGTGATTTCGTATTAGTCTTGGTAATAGTTACCGCTGGATTAGTTTCCACAGGGGCTACCTCTTCTTTTTCTTCGTCGTCATAAACACGAATAGATCGATATTCAAAATGATCTCCATGACGCCAACCATTCGAACTCCAACCCCTATTACATGAGAATGATTCAGTAAGATCTCCGTAATTTCTTTCACGGACTTTTGCCATGTTACCAATATACTGAATTAAGACGTTAAAAGCATAATCAGAACGTCTGTTTTCGGTAACAATGATATTGGCAATATGATGTCCGCTATGGAGTAATTCAATTTTCTTGCCAACCATATCTTCAAGAGTATCGAAGAATTTTTGCTTAGTAATTTTAATCATTAATCCTCCGAACCTTCGCGAGATTCTTCATCCGGTTTCAAAGTATGACGAACACCACATTTATTACATTCATCAAACTCTGGTTTACCAACTACAGCAGGTACATGGTGAACCCACTCATGATTACACTTAGACATAATCACCTCTTTATTGAACGGTTTTGATAACTCAGACCGAAAACTGAGAGGCTTGCAGCATCTTAACTAACAATCACTGAATACTACAGCGAGAGTGGGTTGATAGCCCGACTGTTAGTTAAAGATTCGAGAGTAGAATTCCTGCTGCTGGGTACGTTTTTCAACTTTGTAAGTCACAACAACGTTGTAGTCACCAGCGGTGCGATTGATTTCTACCAGTTCCGTGTTAGCACGGGTATCATCTGGACGATGCAAGAAGCGGAAAGAGAAATCACTATCGAAATCGTCCATATCCAGCTTCTCGCCAGCGGCTTCCTGACGAAGCAAATCATGGTTATAGAAGTTAATCTGCTCTTTGCCAAAGGCAGAGAACAACTTCTTCTGTAGATCCCAATCGTTGATAAGGCACATACCCATCACCACTTCTTTGCCTTCCGGCAGAGACAGGATGTTAATGCGTTGACGATTATGAACACCAAAATCTTCGCCATTAATCTTCACACTTTCCAGAGTGTAGACACGATCAACC
>VNWX01002148.1:0-12871 GCA_009869905.1 Ceratophysella communis | reverse complement strand
CTTAACATGTAAATGTGCTAAAATGCAATTTCATAGTAAAAGCAATAGTGCAGATCTGACCTTCTGGTCCCAAGCTGCCGGAAGGTAGGTGAAACCTGCCGTAGGCATGAGGCCGCAGGCAGGTTTTGACATATATTTTACAAAAAATTTTAGTTCATTCAAAGCTATGATTTTAAATTTTTGGCCATGTAGTATATATATTTTCAATTTTCTGTGCCTTATTTTGTTTTTCATATAATTAAAAAAAAAAGATTTTACATTAATTTTTTTTAAATTCAATTGACATCATTTTAATTCTGGATAGATTATTTTTTAAATATGGAAATTTTAACTTAAGAGAACAGTATAATACATAATACCAGCATTATTATAATAGCACTATCATAAAATTTCTACTCCTGGCAGCTCACGGGAAATCACTGTTACCAAATATCGCGGAACTAGGCGTACCTACAAAGCTAAAACTTAGGAAGCATTCTAGTTTGAGAATCATCAGAAACTTTCGACAATAAATCCTCTGAATCGTACTGAAGCACAATATGCTCCACGTGTCGAGTCAACTCCGTGGGTCCTATATATATAAGCAAAGGATTATCCTCGTGACCGATTCAATACATCGACAATAAATAGTTGAAGTAGTTACTGGCTTTCTTCGTTACTGCTACAAAAACGGTTTATCCGAGGTCATATACCGATCTTTAGCCACACTCAACTACGCACGTTGTTCTTAAAGAAATTTTTCGTACAAAGGAAATCTCAAAATAATGCGTTCCTGCCCTGCATTACATAAATGCACGATTTCTTTCATACATCTTCAAGGAGCATGTTTGTGAAACAGAGTGTTTAATTTTTACTGTTCGGCTATTTCTAGTACGGGGTCAAGGGACGAGGACACGAAAACACATTCAGTGAACCCAGTAGGAATCGCTCAGATACTGCACGTGAATTTTTAATGGAGACCATGACGAAGGTCGTGTTTACTTCGCAGATCAGTGTTGACATTTAGCCCAATTATAAATGCTCTGGATATGTAATTCAACTAATTCAAGGTTAAGGTCGGATTTTTTTTGCGTTGTTCCTGCCTGGAGCAACTAAAGTGGTATGGTTGAAGGAAATCTTATTGCAACTTAAAAGTTGACTATAAGATACAATTTATAGGAAATTTATTCTGTCCTTGATTTCAAATGTGTCATCGGATTCGACTGCTTACACTCAATAATTAGCTTTCTAATGCATTATATACGGCGACCGTCACAGCGAATTAGGAATCTCATTATAAATAGGCTACTTTCACTCGCACGTGTAAATTACACTAATTAGGGACACAAGACTCAAGTCACTGCAGCGGATTTATATATTGTGTAAACTTAATGTAAAATACGCAAGTTTCCGATGAAACACAAAACTTTGAAGGGAAAGTAAACCGATGAACAAATGGCTCCGTGCTCATTCGCCTGAACCTGACTTATATTCTGCTTTCTCCTAGAGCCAAATCTGTTCCCACAAGTCTTCAACGTGACACTGAAACCAAAACAATTAGCCCGAGATTTTTCAAGGCTCGGAAACGTAATCAGTGAATTTCCGATGTATCACAAGTCTTTCATCGTTGGGCCTGATTCTACAAATCCCGATGGATTTCGTTCCAAGCCAAAGAAATACTTGCGACGCTTTCTCCGAAATCTTCAGCCCAACACGATCCAGCGAGTTAGCTTTCACCAGTTAGTATTTATTTTATTCTCATGTTCTTAGCTTACATCACGCTCTGCACTTAACATAGTTTACAGAAAATGCATAGTAAACATTCCAGAGCCTGACTTCAGAATTGTTATGAATTTAAGATGTGCAGTTCATGCGATGATTTTGCAGAACTAATGAGCACTTTTAATTAGCTTACTTTGAGGTTTGTAGTTTATCTCTTCCGAAGATTTAAAAAAAAATATCGTGAAATTTTATATTTTTATTTACAGCTATTATTTTAATGGCCATACAGCAACTCTAATCTGATTATTTGAATGCAACGATAATGGATAGTTTGAAGACAGAAATAGACATTGTTCAAGCCGTGGTTCAGAAACATACTCCGAATACTTCTGTTTGGATAGGTATGGCGCAGGCACAGTGTTTTGTAGTGCAATATTTGCAGAATTCGTGTTTAATATTAAAAAAATTATGCTTCTCTGGTTATACAACCCTTTTATTTTGATAATATGACGCTTGAAAGTTTAGAATATATTTAAACCTCTCGAGTGTCAACTTTAGTGCTTTATTGTCCTAAACTACAAATAATTTTATTTGAAGGTGAAACAAGTATTGGCTGGGGAGGAGGAACCCCGGGGATTTCTAACGCCTTTGCTGGAATTTTCATGTGGATTGATAAACTGGGAATAGCGGCTTCCAGAAAAATTGACGTAGTTATAAAGGAAAGCCTGATTCATGGACCATACGGACTGCTCACCAAGGACGCCGATCCCACACCGGTAATTAAATCCTCAGTCCTTGCTATAATAATTCGAGCTAAGTGTCTTTCATTTTAAGTGAAAGTCCCACTATTGAAAATACAGCACAAAATACTTGCGATGGGACCTTCAGGTTGATGGATTAGATTGTATGGTATGATTGGTTAGAATTGCTAATAGGCAGTTGGCATTTACGTCCAGCTGCGCCGAACTGAAGAACAATTTTATGACCATATAAAAACTTTCTCTACTACGGCTACCACTAAATGAGCTCTACAATTTTGAATTTAGAATTACTTTGCGTCATTCTTGTTCAAGTCTCTGGTTGGTAGAAAAGTACTACAGCGTCCGAAGCTTCAGAACATGAGTAAAATGAGTAATTTTCAAGATGAAGTTGATACGGATCCACTGTCGGGTTTGAGACTCTATTTGCATTGTGGTCCTTCAAATAAACGAGGCTCAGGTAATTATTAGAGTTGTGACTTACAGAATATGCCAATACAATTCCGTATAGTAATATATATTTTATGAATTTTTAAACCATTTAGTCACACTTTACGGAATCAATGTGGGCAGCAGTTGGATAAATATTAAAATTAAAGGTAAAGGCAAAAATCGGATTTTGGTGTACCTCCTTCAAGCCCCTGACGACAACCTTACTTCGGAAATGGTTCTTCTCAACGGAAACGAACTTAAAATTGACGCTTCGGGGCGTCTTCCAACTTTAGATCCCGTGGAAACCCATGGAGTAATTCAGTTTCCGCCGCTATCTGTCGGATTCTGGGTTTTTCCGAATGCCAAATTTGCTATATGTCTTTAAAATGTGTAATATTATATTTAACATTTTGCCAGAGCTTTTTGTCGATTTCCACCAAACTTATGCGAATTTAAATACTTATCTCATTCTATGGATAGTAATAAATTTTCCATTTACTTAACAGAAAGAGTCAGTTGAAAACTGAAGTCACTCCAATTAAATACCTAGTTTTACTACCCATTGGCTGCTACGTGCTTTGGAGCTTAATTTAATTTAATTTTTAAGTAGAGTGCGATTATATGCCCTACTATTCTTTGGCGTGCCAACTTATGCAATTCTTGACAGCTACAGCAGCCAAATTCGAGAAGCGGTCAAACTGGCAAAGGCAAAAGAATTGTTAAAACTGCCTGGATTTTATTCGTCACGGCGGTTTCGCCTGAAAAAATATATTTTTATTGTTGTAGCGTTTAGTGACTTCTTTAACCGCGTTTTTCGGGGTGATGATCGTCTAACTTTTTGAAATATTTGATAAATATTTATGCAGAGTTTTCTCTGTATCAATAGGACTTGAATGCCCCGTTGTTCGCTTAAGATTTTTATGCATGGCCTTTTCTTTACTCCGATAGTACATATTATTGAAAGCTTATCTGTTTTCAGCATTTGATTAATTTCTTATTATGAATCTAAGGTTTTCAAAATTAATTTAAATCAACGAATCTGGTATTGAAAAAGGTACTGAAATAATAGAATTGAATTAAAGCAATTTAAATTCGGGGAACCAGGATACATTCAAGTTCCCATATCCACCCTAACTCCTAGCTATAGCTACCCTCCATTCGGTTCACCGTCTGAATCCAGGGACACGGGTATCGGAGAATTAGGAAACGTAGAAATTCGCGGCAAGCCTCTCGCAATTAAATTGTTTCACTGCAGAAGAGTACCAACGCCTTTTTTGTTGACAAGTCGTAATTAAGGTCAGTTGAAGATATTCAGGATGACACCTTCATAATATCCTGCTTTAGTCCATGTCCTTGAATCAGCTCTGTCAGTGATTAAAACTTGAGTGTCTCGAAAGCGTCCCCAGCTTTTACATCGCTGACTAGTTTTTGAAGTTGAAAGCGTGTAAATTAGTCTCTGTCAAAGCTCGGAACTTTTGTCTTTTGTCATTCATTTGACTTAATCCCTTGTTCAGCTAAAGTTTACAAAAGAATTTATTACTTAGGACGTTGATCTCTGAAGACCAAAGCCCCAAGGTACGTACAATTAAGCTCAAAGCTAACACAACACGAGTTTTTGCTTAATATTAGCATAAATATGACAGAAAGGAAAAACGAGCTTATAGTCGTCGTCGTTAAAACAGGGTCTCGCAGTTCGATTGTCATTTATATGTACGCGTACTAATATATTGATAATAGTACAAGCATTTATTGTACGACACTGGCGCGATGATATCATTTATTTGGACAGTCAAATTAATATTTCAGCGTCTATTTAAATTACATTTTTAAACGCATATTTAAATCAAATGAGAATCACGATTTTGACTGACGTGTATCGCAATTGTTTCCATGTCAGCTTAAGTTGGCTGGTTCAGAAATTCAGCTAATAACTCCATGCAAAAGTTAGTATTTTTGCACTCTAAAAAATTGTCAATATCGCTATAATTCCCACTTGAGAAATGTCAAATTTAAAATACCTAGAAAAGCGAGCGATTACCAAAACACCATATTTTATACTGAATTTATAATTCAATTAGAAATAGTAAAAAATTTGTATCTACTTATTGTATGCAAGCTTATTTTTTTATTACGTGTTGATAAATGGCATCATAATAGGACCATGTTTTTAAAGGCTACTTTAAAAAATGAATCTAGCAAATTTAAATTTTAGCATAATGCATAAAACCTTTGTTCCTACATTTAAATATACATATCTAATACGGCACAATGTTACGTGCACAACGGCCTGTCCGATTAGGATCAAGTATATAATTATCGCATGCATGAATTAACTGATTTAATTTTATCATGCATTAAATTCCGAAAGTGCGTGTTCACGGGCCTTGACTGACTGCCAGGTGACTAGAGTTTTATAACGACAGCAGTACAGATCACGTTATATCAGATGTAAGGTTGGTAGATCAATGAAACTGCTGAGAAACGTGATTCTTAGCCCCCCAGATGCTTTTCTAATAATGACCCAACCCTGAATACTGAAGTTAAGAAAAACATGGTCTGACTCTTGACCTATTCAACTTGATTCCAAGTGGCCGGCATCTATGAATGTATTTAAATAGTATGAAAGGGTGGATCGTTGCGGTTTCAAGTTTGAAGTGAATGAATGTTTAGAAAATATGTCTGATCGTTGTATCAAATCCACAGACAAAGCCAGTTTGTTGTGGTCTGGCCTAGAACTGCAATTCCTAGCACATTTCTAGGATCCGAGCCGAGTTCTAGCATTCTTGTATCTCCTGCGTCCTCTCTGAACATGCAGAAATATTCCTCGAGGTTCACAGAAATATTTGAACTTTATTTTTTACAGAGGAATAATTAGTCTTTAATCTCCTACTTAATCCAAGGATGAGCCTAGGCATAATTCGTATTTTGTTCATTTCCGTCTACGTACACGTAAAAGTACATTAGTTAAGCACGCGCATTTCGCTAATCTCCTAGTACAATAGAAAGATCCATCACGCGGAGTCGACTTAATGTAGAAGGTATGCGCTGAAACGTGCTCTAATCTTCTAAGCTGTAAGTTTTCCGTTTTAATATTTTACTTAACACTAACAGACACTTTCTTTGAAAGTATATAAATTCCATTTGATCTTTTCCGACGTCTTGCCTAATTGTATACATCACAAAGTTGAGGGAACCGACTGACTGCATGAACGCGCTTGGCACGTAAGTTGGTAAACTTAACGAGAGGAAGACGGATTAGGTTTCAGTTCGAGGTGAAAACAGTTTGCAAGTCATTTAGTACCAAGTTATAAGTATTTAGGTCTCAGAATTTTTATTATTACTGCACCAAGTTGCGTAATATACCAATTTTGCATGTTTAGTATCTACTCACGCCTCTATCACTTTTGTGAGGGTGAGCTACCTCAGCCCAGCTCGATTGGTATTTGTCACTGCATGACTGCTGCCAGTACTGCTGGTACCTGCTTACTTGAGTAGGTAATTGGGGTCTAACGGCTGTGTTGCATGCAGGTTGTAACCCAAATTCTGCGGCATTTAATATTTTTTATAGATCCACACGAATCTTGTATTTCAAAATTTCAATTATTTGACAAAGAAAGTGATTTAATTAATAAATCGGGAGCAGTTTCGGTACCAACCTTGCTAAAGGCATTTGTGCTCAGCTATTGTTTTGGAATCCGCAGAGTGTTACTGTGATCAGAAATAAACCAAGATTTACAAAGTTAAGAAGCCCCAAAGCACATCCAAATCCGGAAAGTGAACGATCATTAAGATTTACATTGTAAGTAAAACAAAAGTTTTTGGACTTTAGAGCAATTAAGTATGTAAAATTAGGCCGCCAAGCATATGGAGGCCAAACTTACTTAGCTCGGCACTGAAAAGCTACCCGTTTTCACTAGTGCAAACGCTTCTCGGTTTTCTGTACTGCATCTAGTAGCTACAAATAACCTATTGTTTTACGAGCAAATGTAGCTCATTTGACGTGTATTGTAGAGCTATTCAGTAAATGTCTCGAGGAGATTTGAGGGTACTTGGAAGTGAACGCACAGTTCCTAGAAGCAACGACACGTGTGACTGATAAGGAAGGGAGTCATTAAGGTTGAAGCTTCCGGATTAGTCACGTAGTAGTAACGTAACGTAGCGGAGACACAGACCCTTTCAAGCTAATTAAAGTGCAACTTTCCTTGCTGCTTCATGACGCAGAAAGGAATGAAGAGGAAAAATGACACTTTCTCCTTCGCAATGAAGGATTATTGGCGACCCCGAGTAAAAAATTTGTGAAAGCACATTCCGTTAAAACTAAATTTTTTTGAAATACTACAGGCATGCTGAAACAAAATGGGCTACTGATGTATAGGTTTAAGCAATGTTATCATGCAAATAGTACTCCCGCAAACACTACCTACAATGTAAATGTATTTTTGTCCTGCTAAATAAAGTATTAAAAGTATGCCAATGCTGATGCTGACGCATCTTGTTTTCCTCGTCTATTTTGTTTCTATTGATTCATCTTTTGATTATTTTATTTGAGGTTAAAGTCAGTTCCCTTTGTTCAATCTAAATGAATACATCAGTCAGAGATGACATGAGCTGAAATTCCACTTTTGACCAGATTAAATAGATTCCAGGCTCCACTCCAGGGAGGGTTGTGCGTAAATCAATCGATTTCCGATTAGCCCTTTGAGCTGCTCGATTCCCCGTGCCACAATAACCTTTGCACAATGTCATAAGACTTTCAGGCCATTGTTTTCACGGGGGCCTTGACTTTGATAATTAATTGTATTAATCGCGCCAATAACAGTATACTTAGCTTATACTTCACCATTATAAGTTGAATCTCATCAGAATATTACTTTTAGCCATAGAACAGAAGTGTTTTACTTTTGTAAGCGTTTGTTGAACTCATACGATCTTATACAGTATATTTATTTGCGAAGAATATCTCAAGTAATTCAAGTAGGGCAAAAATTCCAGCGCACGTCGTTTTCATCTGGTAATATGCGGGTATCCAGACCCAGTGTTTTTTAACCAGATTCCGCTTGCTTTGGCTAATGGTATAACTTCGAACGGAAAAAATAAAGCTTTGGCTAATTGATACCAGCATAATATGCCGGTGCTTGAATGGAAATAGAAGCGGGTAAAGTAACATATTATATTGTATACTTAATGAATTTACAACAGAGAATTCGGTGCGAGGGTTTTATAGCTGTGTGTCCTATTTTTATACTACTGAACGTTACATAGCTCATGATTATATTTTATAATGAAAGAATGGATTGTGAATTAAGGAATCAATAGGAATAATATTAAGAAGACTTTTTTTTTTTTTTTTTTTGTTTTTTTTACAACGGTTTATTTACTCTTCCACTAAAAATATGACAAAAGATTAAGAAGACTATTCAACTCCTAGTTAAACCACCTAGCCGTATCCGGGTTCATATTATTTTATACAAGACAAATAAGAACTTGGTTTACGCATATATATACAATAATCTGGTACTGGACGGAACATGCTATAATGTCATTGATCTCATCTGAAGTCTGCAGACAGATTTATGACGTAGTGGATTTATCATACTCAGACTGTGTGTGTGGAATATTGAGCCGAGCCAGAACATCAAGTCTGGACTTGTAACGTAACTGAAAATTTTATTTTGTAGTCTAAAACACCGAATTTTGAGTTTCTACTATGTACCCTTTTCTACCATACTTCATCCTATTGTATTTAGCATTAGGACAGCTTAAACGTGTGAAAATCGAATGAAATGTACAATGTGAAATTCAAATCTCATTTTTCGGTTTCAATTCTGACAATCAGTAATTTCCTGCAGTTCCGCCGTTCAGATGTATTAGGAACTCTTGGAAGCATTTTACTACATCAGGCATTGTGCTGCTTTGCACTTGCTTTGCACCTCACAAATATTGACAGACTTTACAGAAAATGCAATAATACAGGAGTTTTGTATGTTTGCACTTGCACTTGGTAGTTCAAATCCTGTGATGCTAAAAATAGCAAGTTACAGAGAGCGTTGGTACTTGCATTTCACAATTCTTTAGACTGTATAAGAGGTGTTGCAATTTGCTGTTGTCAGTTGAATAGGTCAATAAAACAGACACAAAATAGTCCTTGATTCCATTTCCATAAACCTTGTGACGTCAAGCACGAAACTCTTGAAGCGTCACCTTAAAACTATTGGATTACGCCTAATGAAATGGCAGGTATCAGTAAAATGTCATTGAAACGAACAAAGCGCTATGTAATGAGTAATGAGAATGCCCTAAGGTTCCGTACGCAGATACGGTTACGTTACATTTAATAACCAAATCATGCATTGATTGACGTGAACACGCACACTAGGGACTTAACGATGTGCTCTGTAGTATTTCACTATTCAAATGGCCTTAACTAAATGGCATATTAGCATATGCACAGTACATCAGTACGGAATGTTAATAGCATCCAGAGTCGGTCTTATTAGTAACACTGAATTTCCACGTGAATGTCTTGAGATTAGTAAGCAAGCCCGTTGCCCGATACATGAAAATAAACTCACACAATTTTAAAAGCGGATTTTCAAGTTGCTCAAAGGCAAAACTTCTAGAATACCTTATTTTAAAAAAAAATATAATCCTATTTGAGAAACGTTACTTAATCCTTACCTCGAAATATTATCGCTTGACAGTTGTAGGTAAGCCCTTTGACCATTTTTTTTTATAACAATCGTGCAATCATAAACGAATCATTTTTCTGGTACAAATTGTCGCGACACGATCTGCGATCTGGAAATAGGCGTTGGTATTGTTTGAACTGTAAGAATTTCTGTGGCATTTCCGCGAGATAGGCAAATATAAAGAAATTGAAAACTAACTCGCTTATATGCATATTAATTACAAATACTTATAAAAAAATTAAAAACCACTTTGCAAGTAGAATACCGAGACATAGCAAACATACAGACAGACAAGCTGGGACTGGGAGTAAGGCCGGGATGCTCCTGCATTTATTATACCGGATCGAAGGATTATTCTTTTACCTCGTTTCATTTCAATATTCTAGACTGAACGAGACTGACGGAGCTTGGTTGTCCCTCTCCCACCTGTTTTGACTTGGTAATTTTCTTCATCTTTATCTTTAACAAGTAATTAGTTAGAAACAAAGCTGTGCTGGACATAACATCGTAAGCGGAATTTGTCGTCCAGAAAATTACAGAAGATACCACAACTACTTAATACTAACTCTATTCTCTCATTTACCTTAGGTTTCGTTTCCATTTTGAAGTAAGCATGGCATCGGGTGGAGTGAGCTTTGATGAATCGGAAGAATCGCCTAGCTTGGGGAGAAATCGATCATCTGGATCCAGACCAGCTCGAAGTAAGTATCTTCTTACGAAACGCGGTGTTGGCTAATACCTTTTAGGTTGCATCGCATGCATTCAAAATTACAAATACACTTCACTAATGAGAGCAAAATTATTCTTATCTTTAGTTTAGTGTATAATTAATAATCAGGAATTACTAAGGGATAATTGCAAACTCACGTTTCCGTTCGACCTCTCCTGCTAAATGATATAAATCGCTCTAGACTATGTTAAACATTTGAATTGCGTCAGCTGCATTTTATACCGCCATAAAATGGTGACCTACAGTACAAGGACACATTTTTCTTAAAGATCTAGGTATCTCGCTATCGCGTGGCATTTTAATGAAGTAATGCAGAAAATGAATACACCTTGTCCAAAAGATTCTAATTTTCACTAAGCTCATGCACCACTGAATTATTGGTAAAATCTAAATTGAGCCGTTTAATGTACAGAATGAATTGTGAATTTACTTCAACAGAGCGAACACAACGTAATATCGTTACGTCTGAAAGCTAGAAAATTGTCCATAACACGTTCTGCAGCTGCACACAGCGGGCAACGACGGTTTCCATGTATTATGTCGACTTCCCAGGTCGCAGTTATTGATATTCAATTTAGAGCTGATATCAGGTGGCATATTGCAGGTCGTTGCTACATGAGACTAGCGACGCTGCTCTGAGCTGATGAATAGTTGTTGATGAATAGGTCAAAATTAGATTCAAGCTTTACATCGAAGTTCAACGTTTATGATTTGATCCACCAGGGGCCTAATAATAGAAGAAATTTCAAAAGGAAATGTGAAGCCTTGGAAGGGACTCGATACTGAAAACGATATCCACGTACGTAGATAAGTGATTTAAGAACAATGCTCAGTGCTTTACTGCGAGGGAACGAACCGGTGCTGCGTCAGGAGGGTGCATTGCTGATTGCATAGCTGTTGTAGAAAGCAGGAGAAAGTGGTTGCCTTGTTTGCCTAAAAGGAATCATGATCATGTTTTTCTGTTCTGAGTACTACTGTGTATCCTAGGCAAAAGATAGTTTGACGTAAACTTCTTATTCAATGGTATTTGACTTAAAAACGTCATTCGAATTAAATCTATTTTATTTAGTTTCTCTAATCTTAAGAGTAGCTTGGATAGAATTTTTTGAAACTGTTTTTCCCGGTTGAATGCCAACCAACGATGATTTGTACTTGTTCCCGAAAAATTGCTTTTATTCTGCTTCCAAGGACAGTGTACTTGCAAAATTGCATTTGTTATTTCCCTTGCGGAAGCGGAAGAGTGGCTCAAAGGTCAAAGCTTGTCATTGTCATTCCAAAATTATCAGAGAAAGTATATATCAGTGAACAAAATTGAATAAAATTGTGTTTGATTTCTACTTGGTGAAAGTAAGGACCGGCCGTGTTAGTGGAGTAACTTTTCAATGGAAACTCTTAAGTGCTACCTGAATTAGTAGTTTAGTCGATCTCTAAACTTAAATGGATATTTCCAAAGTGCTGTGCGAAATTGAATCCAATTCCTGTTGCTGAAGGTTGTCCGGGTTTCTGTTCCTGTATTATGCACTCCACATGGTACTGTAGGTCGCTCCACGTTCCGCCTAGTTTTGACATGGCCTTAATATACTGAATCACGGAAGTACGTAAAATTGTGGTTTTTGTTCCTTCCTTCATTCTTGCTTCCTTGTTCATCCTCGGTTACAGAATCAATTTGAGATCACGGCTCGTGGTGAGAGGCACCAAGGTTGGGCCTTTTATCTATCTACCGTGATGCTTTCCACAGTTCTTACCAATATAGAGCCCGGATTTCACAAGGTTTTCACAAATAATATAATAGAGTAGAACATGTTATGGGATCTGTTTCCATGTGCGGTTTTGAAAATGAAAAGTATTAATTTTCCAAGGTCCTATGTTACAAATTTTCGTTCAAGAAGGATTTCTACTGGTACTGGTTAGTGAAGCAGGTCGATGAGCTGTATGCATGAGATTACGTCGATAGGCGACATGCGACCAAGAGGCAAAATAGGATATTTTCAATGGAAGATGTACAGCAGTAAGCCGAATTAGTCTCTAAGCCAAAGTTAATGGAACAGTTCTGTTCTACGACTTTTAACCCTGAATACAAAGTCGATGTCATAGAATGTGTATCGGGCGGCGGGGCCAGGATTAGCTGGCAAGTGAACAGTATATTGTGGTCGTGGGTGAGCAATTGCGTCACCGTTTGAAGTCTAAATTTAGTGATGAACGTATGAACAAAGATGTTTGGTAAAATAGTGAATTGTATACGAAAATTTAATGATAAGGTGGTAGACTTATTAAAAGCATCAAGCATCACCCAGATTAGTGAATTGTCTAAGCTTTACTATTGTGTTTTTTTTTATGGGATAAATATATTTGTTTATTTTGCAAGACAAATAACATATTACACGAGTTTACAGTCAGGTAGAAGGTTGTGTTTTAGATGTTTCTATTTTGATTAATTATTGATTCACGATATTATTTCCAAAATCTTCGGGTTTCAAAAATCCATTCCATCATTTGGGTACTATCCGCTTTGAAAAGCCCGAAGACTATTTCAACTGCCGTCAAAACTAAGCAGTAGCGTT
>VNWX01002147.1:0-12871 GCA_009869905.1 Ceratophysella communis | reverse complement strand
ACTGACATTGACAGGCACGAACGGAGTAGGACGCTTCTGAAAGCTCGGTTTTCGTGAGCTATAGAATAAAGTAAAATTTATGATGTCGCCTTCCGCCGTGTTTGACTTTTCTCATTACTCAAGCCCAATAGTTGTCAACGAAGGATTTTCCTGATACACAAGATAATTGAATTACGAGCAGCCTAGTAGCAGTAGAGCAGTGACCCACATTTCCTAATCAAGCCAGGCAGCTCCAATTCCAGCTGTACCCATACACACACATTAGGAACTCCTGTATTTACGATGTTGCATGGAAAACTAAAATGCAAATATGGAAATTCGTTCCAGAGTTCCCCTTCACGGTCTTACTTAACGACGCGAAGTGCCAGACCTAAGGTAAACAGCGTACAGATGACTGCGTACACGCCCTTAATGCTGTTAAGTATTTGGAGAGCCCTATAGCGTAGGAGGATGGGTACTCCGACCAAGAATACTTTGCATGTCACGTAGCACGGAATATACCGTGAAAGTTGCGTCTGCGAAGAAAAATGAGCTCGTGTGTTTCTGCATATGTAATATTATGCGTGTAAGAAGCATGTTTAAGGTTATATCTTGAAATTATTAGCTGTCATATTTGAAGTCCTGTTCTTGCGTGCAATCATGGAAGGAACTGGAAAAATGACATTTCATGTCAAGCTTGTGTCACACGTCCGAAATGTAAGGGAAAAGTCGGGCTAATCCATAAGTTTACTCCTGCACAGTAGACCTACAAATAGAAAGTCTAGTCAAGTCGATACCACACCGCACACCATGAATAAAATATGGCTTTGTCCAGGCAAACTCAAGAGCCCGAGCTAACCCAAAATTCGATGAATACTTCATTTGTCGAAATTAATTTTGCATATGTCAGAAATAACAATGGGAGTATTTGTATGTCAATTTTCATCGGTCTATTAATAGTCTAAACGTTTCGATTCTTTCTTTTGATTTGCAGTATCGTCAGAAATTACGGGAAGCTCAAGCGACACGAGTTGCAGCCCAAAGGGCCGCCCTAACTCAACGCCAAGACGAGTCGAATCGTGTGGATCGACGAATAGCAGAACTTCAGGAAAGACTTCATCGGAAACGACTTCTCAATCACCAGTTGGCAGCTACGCTAAAACATCAGGTATGGAATTGCAAAATACTATTGCTTCAGATGGGTACTTTCAGTGTAAAATGTGACATTCTGGCATAAGCCATTGCTAGACGAGTTAGCCTCAGCATATTTCACGGTAGACTGAGGACGCCGCAGTGCCTAATAATCCAGCAAGTCACGGCTAATTCACGCTCCACTCAATGTAAAAGACTAAATGCCAGGCACCATTGTTCTGGTTTCGGGTTTTCACACTCCGGCGACCCGGTGAAAATTGTTCAGGCAAATGATCTTGTGTTCAAGACAAAACTTGCAAAGTCGTCATCTTGAGAAATGTTGTAATTAGTAAGAAAATGCTTATCCGGGTTATAACAATCTACGAATTACACATATAGCGGAGAAAGTCTCGCTAAACTCCATACGCTGAAACTGTGTTAATTATCAAGCTAACGACTCGTAATCCCGAACTCCCACATCATCATTTTAGTTTGACAGATGTTTATCGCTGTATCGCACTGCTCTGTTCCAGGACTTAGTTCTTACAAATCTGAGATCTAAACCTATTATAAAGTTATTAGGAGCTTGAGCAGATTAGAAAGTTGGGATGGCCGGGCTGGGCAGGGCAGAGAAAGTTATTATACAAGTATATACTAAAGTTTAAGAGAGCCAACTTTATGTTAGTGAAGGAAGTTTCTGCAGTGTGAGAAGCGGATTATGTAGTCCTTATTATGGACATGTCCTCCAAAGCCCAGTCCTTAGTGACGTCTTAGAAGAGGACATGACTCGAACCAGTTCTATAATAATTACATGATTTTAACTTAAACACCCTCCTCCAGCTTTTCTTCAAAAGTTCACAGTCCGTCTCGGACTTGCCCACACGAAACTTTTGAGCATTTCTGAATGTCCGCTCCGTCTGAATTCAATGGAATTGCTTGGCTCCGGAGAAAGTTTTCCGAATAGCGCCCAGACCCCGAAGCTCCCCAACAAATACTTTACATGAATAGGTTCATTCTGCTCACTGTAATTACATGTTGAGTCCGAGGAACTCAATCTCATTGAAAGTTAAAAAAACATGTGGGAAAGTCAGCTTAAGAATTTAACGCCTGAAAAAAAATTAAACTTCTGTAAACATGAAATTCTGACATGAGCACGTCTCAGGTTTTATAATATATCACACCATAAAAAGTTTACTAGTACTCAGAAACTTACGAGTCAACACGTAAACGTAAACTTGTAATCCTGTTAAAAGAAGTTTAAGTATGTAAAATGAGTCAGGGAATGGAGTCTGAGCAAAGGATTTAAGGAGAAAGTTACGATCGAGCTCTGGCTCATGGCTCATAATACTTTTAGAGCTTGTGTACAATATTCCGTAGTATTCGGCCTACGATACATATGCTGCTCCTGGCATTCAAGCAGCCAACACTGCGTAAAATGTACTTTTTATATTTTCCGACCAGAATTAAAGTATTAATCCATACTTCTGGTTTCTGGGCTTGAGATCGGATTGCAACATTTTGCGAGTCAGCGAGTGTTAGACGCCTAGAATGATACTTTCGTACAGACAGATGTCTAGATTTCGAATTCTCAAACTAATCAATTAATTAACAGTTTGTGGCTTCCCTGAGTTCATTCGGTGGCTTGTGCCCAGCATGTAAATGAATTCTGATCCGAAGTTCTGCTTTGTAATTCCCTGTAGGAGAATGTTGAGGACTTTGTTGTGGGCGTTCCGAATAAGAATGATCCGAAATATCAGACGTTGCCTTACAATGCGAAGCTCTTTGCTCCGTTCGCCACGAAGCAGCAGCAGCAGCAGCTGTCGAAGAACCACCATCATCTCAGCCAGGACCAGGAGAAGTTTGACAAAGCCATTAAACAAATGCAAATCATCACCCTGGACCAGCATCAGCAACAACAGCAGCAGCAGCCACCAGGGAACAATAAAATGAATAATTTCACCAACAACCTCCAGCTCCATCAACTCCTTAGTCAGAACAATCACAATACCAAAAGTGCCAATAATATTCTAACCGAGTCGCATCAGCAGCAGGCGTCTGGACTCCCGTCCCAACATCATTTGTCAAATGGGCTTCATCATTCGGTCAAAGGAAAGTCCTGGGCAGCTCTGGGGGAGGCCAATAATGGATTTCCATTAGTTCGTCCAACCAATTTCTTACCAACCGGAGCCCCGAGCCCTGTTACTGACCTCAATGGCCTTTTCAATAGTCAGGTAAGCCATCGATTTCTTTTCTTCAGGTTCTAACTTTAAATGGTTATTGCGCTAGCTATAAATATTCAAGAGGTTACTCAATAATTGTCTGGAATTAAAAAGAGAACATGCCTGGAATTGGGTTAGAATTGTGCAATTGCGTCGGGACTGGATAGCACAAAATGGCCATTGGTTTATTGAACGAATTGCAAGTTTACACAACAAGACTAAACTCTGTTTGTTTGCTTAAAAATTCATTTAATAAAGCATAAATTCATTTTGTTTTCCATTCGACTGATTTTTATCTGAACAAACGAGCAGTTGTCTAATTGATTTTCAAGATTGGCGTCTATAAGATTTTGAGACGACTTAATCGAAGCGAATACAGTCATTAACGAGGTAAACACACAATCGGCATCCAGCTTTATAAAAAATCACTAAAAGTGAAGGAGACAACGATTTTTCACGTCAATAAAACCATTAATTAAGACTTCCCCCATTGACTTCGAAATAAGATGAATTTATCTGCCGTTGTCCTGGGGCGGAGTTACACGTGTTGGCTTCTGCTATGTTCCGGGTAGTAAATTGGAAAGTGACTAATCACATGGACACATGACTTCGAAGAAAGGGACTCTGCCCAGCAGCCAGCACCCCATAGCTGTCCACGTAGAAGAACAAAAGGAGAGTCAAAGAGTCAATGGTTGAAAGATTGATGAGGAGAGGAAGCAATAAATGACTTTCCTCAGATTGTTTACCTTCGTTCAACACAGTCCAGCCCTAGTTTTTTACTGTCCAGCTCAGAGCATGTCGAAGTGAGGAAAAGCAGTGCCCTGAACGACCTCGACACAGTATGTGGTGACAGGTACCGATTTATTAGACAGGGCTTTCTTGTGCCATCCCAGCATTGATCCTATTGGAGAAAGCCTTTCACCACATTACTACTACTTATTCGTCTAGAAAGTTAACCTTAAACCGCTCTAAGCCTAGCATGTGAAATCACATTCATTGAAAACTCTAGTATTGAAGCGCAAAATATAATTTTTTACAAGCCAGGAAGATTTAGACGCGCGTTGCGATCAGAGAGTATTTTTTTAGATTCTCATCTGCGTCGGGTTAACGTTTAATCGTTTAATTCTTTATCCCATGCAATACATGAACAACACAACAATATGTAGTATATCACGTAATACGAGTCGCATGCAATGCATTGAATGTTTTGTCGAAAGTAAATTAAATTCTGGAATTGGAAGCCAGATTGAAAATGCAATGAGAATGTGTGGAGAAAGCACGGACAGATGAGTTCAATACGCGCCACAACCGCTAGAGAAATTCTGAAGCGATCCCCTCCCAACGAACCCATACAAGTTCCATTGAGCTCAGGAATCCCGAAAAGTATCACGGCCGCTCTCTGGCTCGAACAAAAGAGAAAATCCGTAGTTAAATAAAATATTTATGATGAAGCCTAAACTCTTGTGCTGGGAGACGAGGTCGAGTGCGTGGAGAAAGCAAAGGTAGATCATATAGGCTCATAGCAGAGTGCTTTGAAAGCGTGGATTGAAATTGAATAACTCGACCTCATAGAAAGTTCTGAGCGGATCATATAGACATTATTTCTTTTGTACTTGAGCAAAGGCTCTTTCGGCATGATGAAACCAAGATTTAGCTCTCATTTGGCGGAAGCCATAGTGCGGAAGAAAAATGTGGAGAGCGTTTTTATTTCCTTTCAACTTGTCTCTCCTTTGATCTCTCTACTTAGAGCTCTCAGAATTGTTTTTCACTCAATGGGCAGCTGGAGCTTGATATTCGGCTCAACGAAGGGGCTTTCTCTTTGAAGTCCAGCCATATTGCTTAAGTGTAGGTAGCGGGTTGTAATTATTGAAGACAATGAGTCTCATCCCTTCCGCTCGGCTTAGTAAGCAAGAGCTAATTTTTTTCCTGATTTTTTCCACAGGTTGGAGCCACAAAGGACGGACCATCCTCAGCTGGGAGTAATGCTTCCGTGAGTGAAAGCAGTTGTGATGGCTACGGGACTAATGGCAATACGGGTAGTCTACAGAATTCGGCCTCGACCAAACCGGCCTTACCGCCTAAGCCCGCCAAACCTGCACCGCCCATTCGACAGGCTTCCGTCCTCCAAGACGTATTTTCTTATAATCAAAGGTACGCCGTAGTATGGTTCGCCGATTCTAGCGACATGTATACCCTAAGACTTTCTCCTACAATTAAACTAATGGCATTTGTGAAGATACGCAGATGAATCTATTTTCAACAAAAATATCGTCAGACATAACGACTTTAAAGCTCTGAAGTTTGAATCTGTGTCGTGTCACATTCTGAGACGTTTTGTTAATAGAGTGGCTTCAGGCGTTATCAGTGGTAGGCCTTCTAAAAAAAGAAAATAGGTGAAAGTATTGCGGAGAAGAGTTTGAAATGAGGAGATTGCGTTGAGGTGGGTGACAGAGACTCTGATAGGATAGGTATGAAAGTGACAGGTGAACGCGAAGAAAGTGGACGAGATATCTCAACACTCCTTTCTTAGACCTCCGCCTGTCAAACTTTCCGTCCTTGGTTTTCACTCAATACTAGCTGGACGCTCCATGGTTACCCGAGCATTGCCTATAGATGGGCTTTAGCACTATTACATTTCATGGTACAAAACGATTCATAATTTGATAAGAATGGTCTGATTTTACCGACACATCAGACGTCAGATATTTGATGAATTTTTTTTTAAACACATTTTTGACTCAAAGTTTGAGATTAGGTCTTCATCTAATTTCGAACAAAGATTACATCTGGGGGATAGCCCTATTATTAGGACAAAGTCGAGTCAACAAGGAACTTTCCACTGCTCGTTCCTGTGTAGGAAGTGGAAGGAACTGGCTCTGACTGGGATCTTAATGATCTTCTCAATTGGAAAGAGAGTAGGAGGCGTAATAAGAAGACTCTTCTTCACACGGCGTACTTCCGCTCGCTGCTAACACACGCTTCTCTGCTTTCACTTGACAGGAGTCTGTCGACGGGTGATGGGACAGGCGTGATGCCGGACAGAACGGAGCTGCCCATTAAGCCCAAGCCACTCTTCCTGAAGACGGATCGAGAGCAATCCAACGCCACCGCTTCAGCGGACAAAGATTCGAATGGAACTGGTCCGGGTACTGGTAACAACGGCAAGGTATGTCAAAGCTCTTATTACGGTTGTTCCTCTCAATTCTCAATTACACACGCGTTCTTTAAAAATGGAATTTTAGCATCCTGAATTTGCTTTAATGATGAGGATGAAAAGAAAAGTGTAAATGGGAGATCAAACTACAAAGCGAGGAGCTAGAGTTTCAGAATTAGGGAAAGCAGGGCTTTCACTTTGAACTTTCCGCTTCAGCGGACAAAGATTCGAATGGAACTGGTCCGGGTACTGGTAACAACGGCAAGGTATGTCTAGGCTCTTATTACGGTCGTTCTTCTCAATCCTCAATTACACACGCTCTTTAAAATTGAATTTTAGAATCCTGAATTTGCTTTAATGATGACGATGAAAAGAAAAGTGTAAATGGGAGATCAAACTACAAAGCGAGGAGATAGAGTTTCAGAATTAGGGAAAGCAGGGCTTTCACTTTGAACTTTTTACTCGGGCTTTGCTTGTACCTAAAACGAGAGGTTGCGTAGATTTTCCCGCTGCTTCATTAGTTTACCAGCCGAGTTTCTCCTATTAGCTGTTTTATTTTGTTTGCCAATGGATAAATCCTGGAATAACGAGTTAGGTAACTAATGTATGAGAAATTCATGTAGGTACAAAACATTACAGTTTTGGCAAAAGCATGTAACAGTTAAAACATTTTAATGCAACGCATGACCTTTCCCCAGGTTCGAGTATCGATGAATCGGAGAATTGAGATGCCACCCGCGTTTCTCTTCCCAGAAAGCGATCCGCCACCGTCAGATCTGGTTCCCGAAAATTCGTCCACTTCTACTCCCGTCCCGGGAAGCACCAATGAGTTGGGAAATGGGACAGGATCAAGATCTTCGTATTCCTCAGGAGGGTCACAGGATGTGGCTGACGCGTCTCCACTTCATCCAAACTATCAGACGAAACCCAGCATTCTTCCGCCAGTGGAAGAGTACACGCTTCCGGACCACTTTCCCCAGCCCCCGCTTATTACTGGCCTGGCCAAGGACAAAGAGTCCAGTAATTCCGTTCCGTCCACTCCGCCATATGCCACCCATCCCGCTAATCACCAGAACAACAATACGAAGTACTACCACCACCAGGAACAGTTTTCAGAAGGACTGTCGAACAGTAATTATAATCATCAGCTAGCCTACAACAGCAGTGACCTCGTCAGTCCAAATGGAAATTCCAGCAGCCTGAAAAATAGTATTAATGAAATGGGAATGATGAATGGACATATGGAAAATAGCCATATCACTATGCTAAGTAATCAGATGGGGAATCGCCATAGCCCGTCCACTGCCGCCGAGGACGACAAACTAAATGCCTTCAACCAGCCAGAGCCTTACGGTACGAATAGTATATATTCCATCTGTTACATGAAATTCTCCAAATAATTTACAAAGAAGAACTCGTCAAAATTCTGTAATATTTAAAAAAAAATCTAATAATTTTTTTAAAATCCCAATTTGACAGATGCTGGAAATGAAATCAAAAGTCCAAGCGTTGAGCAGAGTTCGGCGAGAGATGAAAGTAGTGGGAGCAGTAGTAATACCCCATCATTCGAAGTCAATAATAGCGGAAGCGGTGGTGTCGGAGTGAATAATGTTTCGGGGTCTGGATCCATGTCTGGAGTTGTCAGGCGTGTCAAGAAAGGCAACTTGAAGTCAAGCAATAAGGTAAGCTCTCCACATCAGGCCACATCCCAGTACCACAATACCGATTACAGAAAGAACCTCAACCATATTTCAAACACCTTTTGATCCTATTGAATTTATGCTCACCCCATTTGTGATTTAATTAATGGTTTCCTTTTCCACCTATAAACCCTCGCTTAAGACGCCTAATACGTGTATAGTCAGCCTATACTCTATTTGCATTTAGATTATTTCGGTGCCCCTCCGAAAGAATACTAATTGGAGTTGGGGTATTTTATTGCTCTGACCTTCATTTGAAATAGAGTGCATGGGCATCTCGGTCTCCGACGCTTGGGCATCAGCGTTTTGAATTCCATGTTCTATACCTGACCTGTAGCGTACACTTTACAATATCGACTAATTTATATCAGTATTAAGATTAACTTAAGAAACGACACCTACCTACTTTTTCAGCACTTCTGTTTGCAAACAACTATATACGTCCAATTATAGCGGCTCAATTACCCAAGACCCAAATGATGAGAACCGTATAACGAATACCATCTGAAACGATAACACGTTTACTGTTTGTTTCAGGAACAGGGGTCGAACGGAGGGTCGTCGCGTAAGTTTCGACCCATTGGCATTGCTGCTAGATGCGTCACTGGAGGGTGAACTCGAACTTGTGATGAAGACGGCTGGAGAAGTTGGCAACCCGTCCGCCGCCAATGATGAGGGCATCACGGCACTCCACAACGCCATTTGTGCGGGTCATGCCGACGTCGTCCGGTTCTTGGTCGAGTTTGGCTGTGATGTCAATGCTCAGGATAGTGATGGATGGTAAGGTGGAAGGATTAGAAAGGTGGAAATGGAAAGTTGAGATAGTATCTCCTAAATGGGATTTCTTTTCGTAGGACACCGCTCCATTGTGCAGCGTCCTGTAACAACGTGGGCATGGTCAAGTTCCTGGTCGAACGCGGAGCTTGTATTTTTGCAACGACATTGAGTGATCATGAGACAGCGGCGCAGAAGTGTGAAGAAGACGAAGACGGCTTTGGTCCTTGCTCGGAATATCTCTACAGTAAGATCTCATTCTTTCATTGTCACCCGCTCTTGTCCAACGCTTTCTTATCGGCTTTCATACGTGGTTTCCAAAAATCAGAATTGGAATCTCTTTGACCGGTCAATCAATGTCCACAGATCACAGATAGGGGAACGAATTTCCCTGGCACCCACCCGTGCCATTACGCAACTATTTACACACGCTATACAAGTATAGTAGGTACTTGAGATTTCGTTATGCTAAAGCGTGAAGGCGTGCGTCAAGTCCTCGAAATGCGGATCGTAGGTACTCTATTTGATGGCACTTGGGTTCATCGGTTTGTGAATCCCTTGTGCATACATTGTGGTAAAGTGTTGAGGCGTGAAGTAGACGGATGCGAGTGCGTACGGAGATTTTGTATCACGGACGATTAGTTTGCAATATGCATGATCTCTTGAAAAAGTACATAGTAGCTGAACTCTGTCTTATGTCGTTCATTCGCAGTCCCCAGGCGTCCTTCTTTCTCTCGCTTTTACCCAAGAGAAAGGATTGCGATTTTCCGAACCGTAGCCAAGCATCACATTCGTTCGTACCGCTCACTCAATGTGAGCATCTTCTTCTTTAAAATGCTAAAAGCACTGATTTAATAGAAAATGGGTTTATTCATCAGCACGTCATCCCTATTTTGGAGTACTTTAATGTGATTAGAAAGTTCCATTTCACTGATTGAGCCTCNATCAGCACGTCATCCCTATTTTGGAGTACTTTAATGTGATTAGAAAGTTCCATTTCACTGATTGAGCCTCATCCTCATTGCTTCATCCTCGTAGAATTTTTTCAATTATATTCAGCGCGTAGCGGGACGTCCAAGTAATGAAACCGATGCAGTACAGGACTAATTCCGGGATATCTAATTTTGCCTAATCCTTTTTTCGCTCAATCTTGATTCACTAGAGATTTAGACTAATACTGGTTCTTTAATTTCTGAAGGCATTCAGGAAAAGCTGGGTATTATCAATGGAGGAGTCGTCTACTCAGTCTTCGACTACGACCAGCAGAATCCAGATGAACTGAACTTCCAGGAAGGAGATCGCCTCACAATTCTTAAGGAAGGGAGACGAATTCGAGCGAGAATGGTGGTGGGCAGGGATTGACAATGAGAAGCAAGGATATGTTCCACGGAATCTGCTCGGGGTAATTTTCTTAAATAGAATTATTTAACGATGAACAGGCCAGGGCCGCACTCATAATTTAAATTTAACCAATTTTATTTTTCAATTCCAGCTTTACCCAAGAGTGCAACCTCAGAAGCGGATGACAGACGAGAGTTAGCCGAATCACTTATCAAGCTTTTATTTGATTATCGATTCTCGATACGCCACTTACCTGTTTCAAATCTAGTACCGATGCTCTTCTACAATTAAACTCAATATCATTTTGAATTTGTTATTCTATGAGAGCACAGCTACAGCACTAAGATGTAGTTTCTACTATCTATAAAATAGTGCCTCCGGGATTGTCAAAATGACGATTGATTTAGTCGGACTATTACTATAAATAATCTTGAGAAAATTCATACAGACACGAGAGTCAACTGGTAGGAATATTTTCTAAATTATTCCAATGGAACTCAATTACAGTTCATTCAACTTGGCCTTAAATTTTGATGATTCCACGTACAACGGTCTGCCCAACTAATACGCCCAGAAGCTTAAGTGTATTTGATTATCTTTGTGGGTATATTAAAATTTAAAATTCTTTCTGGTTACCCCGAACTCCAATTTAATCTATATCAAGTTTAAACTAAACCATGTACCTTTCCCATGACTAGAAATTTAACTCGTGTTTCAAAATATACTTTAAAATTCTCTAATTTTCAGGCCGAAAATAGTAAATATCGACGCCTCGACTCGAAAATACACTTCTTTATTTAGAACAATGCTTAGATCTAAATTAGCCTAGTACTACTAGTATAACAAAAACTAACATTAAAACAGGTTTCAGTTATTTCCCAATACTAAATGGCCGGAATTCTTTGACCGATCGGAAGCGTGTGTCTCAGTCGGTGAGATTTCTTCGAAGAAAAACCGTGTTTAGTATTTAATGGAATTCAGTTTATCTCTACTGCTTGTGTATATAAATCTGCTGGAAGAAGAAATCAAAAATGTGATATTAAATAGACAAGCGTTTATCATTACTGCAGTTTACTTAATCAATATATCCCAGTACATGAGAAACATTATGAATGTGTGATTATGAGATGGAAAAGAGCATTATATATCTACGTAGTTGTACTATATTGATGGAGTATTCATATAAAACTATATATAATTAAATATGAAATAAATAAATAACATTGAGAATTGAGAAAATACTGCGATTTCGAGACTACTCTAATTTTATTTTAAAAACTAATAGACTGTCTATCAACGAATTAACTATAAACATATTGAACCTTGACATGGGAAACTAAATTTGCACGCTGGCGTAAATACTACATGCACACGATGAAAACCCCACTATTTCCTACGCATAATTGAAATTCGAGATCACTTTGAATTTTAACCGGTGTGAAAATTAAAACATTTCGAGAATCTCTTTAATTTCGTCGCTTGCGATGCTCCGGATCATGCGTCGAGTTGAAATCAACGTGGCAAAACGCACGTTCGACGTGAGGTAATGACTCCAATTTGTCCTGCAGCCGCTCTCCGATATCATGCGACACCCGAAGCGTCGTTTCTGGAGGAAGCACTATATCAACTTCTGCAACCAAATTATTTCCAGCGTGATACACCTTGCACGTATCGACCTGAAGAATTCGTGGATCATGGGTCATGGCCAAATAGGTCACTTTCTTGATCATAGACTGATCAGCGCACTTTCCAGCAACGAGCCGACCGTGTTCTAGTACCAGCCTGGTGTACGACACCAATATCAGAAGGGATATTAGGAGAGCACCAACGGGATCAATATATGGATTTACATATTGTCCCAGAATCCCCAAAACGAGGCCAAAACAGTTCATACAAAAATCGTTCCGGCAATCACAGGCAATCACGGTGGCTGTTGGATCCGGAAAGAGTTGTTCGACAATACAATAAAATGCAGAATTTGGTTGCAATCGCAATCAGAATAAAGACAATGCTAATGATTCCAAGGTCGGGCTTCTCTGGCGTTCCAAAAAGACTTTGTGTGATTTGAATAATTAGTTGTAGAGACAGCGTTGCCATTAGAGTTCCGAATACGATCAATCCCACAGTTTCGAAGCGACCTCGCCCTGTTGGGTAATGGTAGAATTCTTTCTTTCCAGCGATCCAACTAGTGATTATCAGAATGGCTGAGCTTAGGACGTCCATAAATGCATCGGCTGCCGTGGCGAATAAGCCAAAGGACCCGGACAGAAGGGCGGCTGTAACTTGAAGGCATAACAGAACAACGTTACACACACATGCGAGGTAAATGGCAACTTTCACTTTGAAAGCATGCTGCTCCTCTGCAGAACTGCAGTCTTCAATTGGAGCAAGCAGCTCGTCTATCAGATCATTCTGCCGCTGGTAGAATCTCATCAATTTCTTGGGTCGAATTTCTTTCAGTTCTTCTTCAGTCTTTTTCTTTTCCGCCAGGCACAGTGGATCCCAAAATTCGTCCGAAGATTGAGTCATATTCAATTTAATGTGCTCGTCCGATTTGATGGATTCAGTGGAAG
>VNWX01002146.1:0-12878 GCA_009869905.1 Ceratophysella communis | reverse complement strand
TACATACGTCAGGATAGATATGGCTTCACGAGATAATTATGCTAGTAAGGCCGAGCCCACGAAAACTGACCGTCTCAACCTCAACGATCAAGGACCAAAAGCGGATTTAACCGTCAGGGTCGATTCTGAGACCCTGAGTCCTAAGCCTCGGGTATGTCTTACATCTTATGGAAACCATGCCTTGTGTCGTATGTAATCGATGATTATTGTGCTAATGAAACAAGCCAGGTCACAGGTTCAAAGTTAAAATGATAGGCCATATATATTTACCTTAGCCACTAGTGACTAGGCCTGACTGCAGAACAAAGAGAAAAAATGCATGCATTTGCCGACAAGGCCCGTGTCCGTGTCAAATTGATGAAGGTCTGTCATAAAACGTAAAATGTTTAATTATCATAAATGAGTTGAAGGAAGGTCATAATGTTGTTATAGGTAATGGATTCAGAAATTACCACAGGTAGCAGGTATTATGACAGAATTATATGGAAATAATTTGATAATGCAATCAATACCATTTTTAGGTGGTTAAACGTCGACGATGTGGCGGTCGTAAGCTTCCCACTGGAGTTGTGAAAAAGGTCAGACAGGAATCAGAAACAGCTGAACCGTACCAGGTATCTTTGACCTTGATTCCAAGCATTACGGACTTTTTAAATTAAGTACTTAATCTCGAAATTCCAAACGTAGGGTGGAGGCGACATGAAAAGTTATTCGCAACAAGTTATGGAATACCAGAAACACTCTGGTGAGGAAGATCCATCTATTCGTCGATCTTTGGTGAAATAGTAAATATCGCTGCTGACCTTACGGATAATGTATGATATGTCGATTTTCATCTTCATCCTCTTAGAATGCCAATTAGTACTTCAAACTTCGAATGAACTGACCAGTCCAACTACAGATTATAAGTACACTGCAACAACAGCTTAGTAAAAGTATATAATCATCATAATATGACAGTTTTGCTTATAAACCTTGTATTGAATTATTGATTAACATTCCCGATCTAAGCCCCACAGCGCATTGCTGAACGAACATTGTTGAACAGGGCAGGGTCAGCAGACTGTTACCAGTAGTAACATTTTCATAACGTTGAGTGAGTAAATACGCGAGGCAATACGTGCAAATGAAAAATGTAAATACGCGCCGCTTTTAAAGCACTTCTTTTAGCGAAAGGTTCAGCTTTTGATTCAAACACACGTCGACTTTTAAGTTAGATATATTATAGCCATTGTCGTATTGGTAGTTCGCTGACTTCACGCAATACTTGTTACCAAGCTTTGAACCTAATCCGAATCCGTCATCAGAATGAAGGCAAAAGCGAAAAGGTTATTTCTCTAACGTATGATTCTGTTGTAGCGCAGCTGACGTTGACGCTCATGAATTTTTTGAATTCATGTAAAAGTAAAACTACGTTTTCGTTGTTAACGCTCCGGATTGTGCGCGACACCAAATTCGGTTTAACTTGCATTTACGCCCACGCTGAGTCAAACGAACCACCTAATTGTGCGTACTACTAATACTAATATTTCGTAAAAGAACCTATCAGAATTACAAGGAATCTAACACACAGCACACAGTGTCGTAGTCATGTCATAAGGTTATAGGTCAATCTCTGATGCGATCTAGAGAGCACAGGGAATATGATGCGCTATTGCGAACCAGATTAATCGAACGTCAAGCATAAATCAAGTGAACAGTATTATACTGGTACATTTATTACATTTCTGCATCTGTGCATAACGATAACAGCCATAGACAACTCGCTTATCGCATTTATGCACAAATGCTCAAATGCTATGCTAATACATAAAAAAGCAAATTCATCGTAATTACACGCTTGGCTTTGTCAAGTCAATACAAACCAGGTAGGCAGGTACAATAGATTCGAAAACGAGCATGCACGGACAGAAGGCATGAAAGACTTTGAGCTCTTCTCTTGTCTGTATCTATTGTGTGAGAAATTTCTATTTATCATTCGATTGTCCGCTGACTCACAAACTATCCTCATCTTTCGTCACTATACAACAGTGGAGGTGGATTTGAAAATTTTGTAAATTCCTCCAGATTCCAGCCCAAGAGCTCCAGGAAACAAGCTTCAGCTGCATCATCATCTGCTCGACCTCGATTCCAAACTCTGTCACCTGCCACTTTCTCTTGGAACAGGACTATTTTCAGAGCACAACAGCTAGGAGCCGGGGACGGAGTCGATAACCTAAGTTCTTCGCACAAGGAGTGGAGGATGGGGAAGGAGAAGGTTAAAGTGGGTGTCAGAATCCGACCTCTGAACTCTCGGTGAACGAGCTTTGGTCACCTCAGGAGCGGGGTCAAGTGGGCTCATTCTCCATGTTCCTCCAGGATCAAGCACACAGCTTCTTCTTACTTCCGCCTCGGCGAACAACAACAATGGAAACCGGAAGCCATTTACTTTCGATCATGTTTTTGATACTTCAGCTACTCAGGCTGAAATCTTCCTACCCCTTGGGGATGACCTCCTATCAAGTGCCTTCGACGGCTATAATGCCTGTCTTTTTGCTTACGGACAGACTGGAAGTGGGAAAAGTTACACGATGTTGGGATCCAGTGAACAGCGGTAAGTCCATAATTTGAACCATAAATATTACTTATTGATTGCGCATTAGGATGGAAAATAGTAGCTTATGATATTTCTAACGTTGTTGATGTTGATTTACGTTTTGGTAGCATGGTTTCTCGAATTACGTATACTTCAGATAGTAGACTTATTGCATATTATCATGTTTGTTAATTTCATTTGGTATGTTTCCGCTTTGCTCGCGTTAACATGTATGTGGATAGCAAATGTATAAAATTTTAGTTTTACTTTGTACTGGCTGGGTGATCCAGCCTGGATCATGGATCATCATCGGCATTTTTACTGGAACATAATCAAGCGAGTTTGTTTTTCTTTTACCGTTACCAATATACCGTTCGCCATAGATATGTTTCTAACAAAGCAAGCACTTTCACTTTTCCATCGCATGATAAATAACTTGGTAATCTTATCTCTGTGCAACTTAACAAGATAATAATGAAATCAAGCATGTCATGTTTTCTCGATTGTATTGCGTTGTTTCCTGTATGATAGTAAATATTTGATTATGATACTGATGCAGGATTGTTTTATAATAGTTATGAGCTATGGAGCTATTGATAGACGTACTGACAATACTTGTTAGGTGTCAGGCGTCAGGCTATGCACCGGCTTATTAAGTTATTAATAATAAATTCTGTCTTATTTCAGAGGCGTCATTCCCCGGCTCTGTGATGCTCTTTTCACTCGAATTGCCACCGAAATCTCTACCCCCAATGACTCATCATCCAGTATATTCAAAGTGGAGGTATCCTACATGGAAATCTACAATGAAAAAGTCCGTGACCTCCTTGTCGCCAATAAAACTTCACTAAAAGTAAGGGAGCACTCAATCCTGGGTCCTTATGTTGACGGACTGTCACTTCTCGCAGTGCAGTCAGCCGATGACGTGGAGAATCTTATGACTGAAGGAAACAAATCTAGAACTGTCGCCGCTACAAACATGAATTCTGAAAGTTCAAGGTCACACGCGGTGTTTACTATTGTATTGACCCAGACTATAACGGACGCCGCGAGTGGTGTAAGTGGCGAGAAAGTGAGTCGAATTTCGTTAGTCGACTTGGCAGGTTCTGAACGAGCTGTGAAAACGGGTGCCGTTGGTGAAAGACTGAAAGAAGGGTCAAATATTAACAAATCATTGACTACTTTGGGTTTGGTCATTTCAAAACTTGCGGAAGGCAGCATAAACACCGGATCCACGAAGGATTCCAAGACTTTCATACCCTATCGTGACTCCGTGCTGACCTGGTTGCTCAAAGACAATTTAGGTGGAAATAGTAAAACTATTATGATAGCAACTGTGTCTCCGTCGCCGGATAATTATGAAGAGACTCTGTCCACGTTACGATATGCTGACAGGTAAGAAAATGCATTTTTAATTTCTTGTCAGTTTCCTGATTCCTGTATTGTATTTTCAATAGAGCGAAGAAGATCGTGAATAACGCCGTGGTCAATGAAGATCCCAACGCGAAACTTATTCGAGAGTTACAGGCGGAAGTCAAGCAACTGCGTGAACTACTAAAAAGCCATGTCACGGATACTGGCCTCAATGAACAGCTAAACCAGAGCGAAAAACTTATGCGTCAAGTTTCGGAAACATGGGAAGAGAAACTTCAAAGATCAGAGCAAGCCCAACAAGAACGCCAAGCGGCTCTCGAAAAAATGGGAATCTCGGTTCAACAATCAGGAATATCTGTAAGATACTTTTTTTTTTAAAAGAGTAACGGAATTGGACTCAATACCATGCGCGAGTCGAATGATTTTTTTTATTGTTTAGGTGGAAAAGGATCGCTTCTATCTCGTAAACCTTAAACGCTGACCCAGCCTTAAATGAACTCCTAGTATATTATTTAAAAGAAGATAGAACTGTAGTTGGCCGTCCAGATGCTTCCCCTGGTCCGCCTGATATACAATTGACTGGTTTAGGAATACAACCTCTGCACTGTGAATTAATTATAGAACCCGATCAAACGCTCTACCTCGTTCCATATCCCAATGCCCACACCTGTGTTAATGGAGAACGCGTAGTACAACGGCGAAGAGTTCTGCATCATGGTGATAGAGTTTTATGGGGAAATCACCATTTCTTCCGTCTCAACAGTCCCGTCAAAACTTCAGCAACTAATACAGACAGCTCTACAGCCGCTACCTCAGAACCTCCGTCCGACCTTCCTTTGCTTGGTAAGAAAACTTTTTTGTTTGTTTCAAACTTTGCCGATTAGCAGACTTGACTTTTCTCGTTAGTGGACTCTCGTTGGTTCTAAGAAGATAGGTTTGTTTGCAACTCTAAAGTTTTTCGGTTGGGGTTGGGATCGGGATATAGTTTCAAACTTATTTTGTATTAGAATAAAAAAGTTTTGAACTTAACTAGGAGAATATGCATTAAACCCCGCTTTATTTTTATTAAGACTAAACATATTCTCATTAACGCCAGCCGGTGAAACTTCTTTTATCGATCTCAATTCTTATCTAATCCTTGTTAGTATTTTCCTCTAAAACATACATAGGTTTTATGTTTAAAATTTTCGAGCTACTTGGTTTATGTGTTGTGTTATACTTAAATTACCCACAACTTCCAAAAATAAGGCTCAACCATTTTATAATCGGAAACGCTTTATTTTGGTCAGCCGTCAGCCTATATATTAGCCTTAATCTACATAAAAACTATACAGATGAACCCTATGACTCCGTCCCTGGAGATGCTAACGCTTATGAGCGGGCATCGGCGGAGTTCTCAATGAAGCAGTTAATTAAGAGCGATCCGATTCATGAAGCGGTTGCTAAGTTGGAGTCTAAGCACAAAAAGGTAACTTACACGATAAAAATTATGCAATAAGTATATTTCATTGATGATTATAAGATTCTGTATTATCGTTAAACAGGACAAAGAAGTAGCACTGGAGAAACAACGTCAGGAATTAGAGCGTAAATTCAATGCGCTCATGCACGTCATTAGTCCTTCCTCTCCACTTCCACCATCACTGCCCTGGGACGCACAATCCTACCTCCAGCAACACCAACAAATTCAACAACATTCCGCTACAACTAGCACACAACTTGTCGCTGCCAGGAATACAAAAATGACTGAAGGCTTGAAGCTACTCAAAGAGTATCTGCTTCGGGCCAATCAAATGGTTCGTGAAGCCAGTGAGATTGCCTTTGCGATGAAAGTTCATGTTAAATATAGTGTCACACTTCTTATTCCACCGAATAATCTGACCCCCAATCGACCCAAGGGCGCCTTGGTAAGACTTGTAATAATAGCATTCTGCTTTGAATTCTGTAATTCGTATTCCAACTTTATCTTAACTGTCCATAGGTCACAGAACCGTCCATACGGGTAGAACACGATGGCCACTATCCACAAATTTGGTCCATGGAAAAACTTCATAATAGACTGGTTGACATGCGTGAAGCATATGAAGAACTTGGTCCTCAAGCTGAAGACATTTCTGATCCTTTGAGCAATGGTCCACCAGCAGCTTTCTTTGAACCAGATCAACCACACGTACTGCTAGGGATTGCAAATGTATTTTTACAAGTGCTTTTCTATGATGACGTGACCCTCAAGTACCCTGTTCCAGTGATCAATCAGCAAGGCGAGATTGTTGGAAGATTGCATGTGGAAGTCGCAAAAATCTCCACCGGAAAACTGGAAGCGTCACCTCCGACGATGCCTAAGAACCCTAATAATTCAAAAGCGGAGGATTCTATGTATGAAGAGTATGAAGACGTAGAGGAGGATACTGATGAAGACACAGAGACGGATAGCGAACCACGGGCCATCACTGTTAAAGTAACAGTGAGACATTTGGCAGGCGTCACGTCTGCTTCGAGCCATTACGTGTTTTGCCAGTAAGTTAAATTTTTCTTAATCGTTCATAAATAAAATGCTACCATTTCTAAACAAGCAATTGCTTCCAGGTACGTCTTCTGCGACAATGTCGTTGTAGTCCCTCCCACTTCAACTACTTCCGTCGTCCGGTTTGACCACACTCGTTACTTTACGCAGCAAGTTTCCGAAGAATTCATCGACTACTGTTCTGACTCGGCATTGTCTATCGAGGTTTGGGGACATCGTGGAAATCATGTACTCCAGCATCAAACTTCAACAGACTCAACTGGGACACAGTCCAATAATGTTGAAACTAATAACAATAGTGTCACAGATCGATGGAAGGAGGTCACATCACAAATGAAATTATGGGTTGAGATTCAAGTAAGGCCACATTAAATTATCAAACTGGGCGCGGGTGCTCTCGAAAATGAACAATGACTGAAATTAGTAAACCAATTGACTTTTGCACTATTCTAGGAACTAAATGAGAATGGAGATTATGTCCCAGTCGACGTTGAATATAATGAAGAAATGGATTGTGGGACAGGTGGAGTGCATCAACTTCGACAAGGCCTTCAGCGTCGAATGTTACTTACCGTCGAGACAAGTGCGACTGTTGGGCAATTGCCAATTGTTTGTGATGAAATTGATCAAGTTTCACTTGGAGCTATTACGATCAGGTAAACAGAAATGCTCGCGCTGGCTGAGTGTATATGCAAAACTCTTTCATTGGATTCAGATCCGAGATTGTAGTTTCTAATTTTCTCACAGATCAACTACACGGCAAAGGCCACTCGATTCATATCAGGAGATTGACTTGTCCGTTCTCCGACAAAGGTAAGCGGCGTCTTAGCAGCTTCTGGACCAAAGTTTAAAAAAATTGTACTGACAATAGATAATCAATTTTTTTCAGGTGGGGTGAAGCCTTGAAGCGTCGACGAAATTACCTGGATACGCATTTGCAGGACTTGGCAAATAAAACTGACAAGAGTATAGAGGAGCAGACCAGAGAAAAATCTCTTGTCACACAGTGGCTTACTTTGACCGAAGAACGAAATGCGGTCTTGGTCCCTGCCCCTGATTCCGGTGTTCCAGGAGGTAATTAGAATACTGCAAGCTTGTGGCTTGTGGATAAATGGTGCAGTTCTGATTGCTGATTCTAAACGTGTTTTAGCCCCTTCGAGTTCTGCCTTCAAGCCAGAATTAGGGATGGAAGAGCACATGCCGGTTATGTTCCTGGACATTTCCGAAGACGTACTCTCTGCAGATTCGAGCCCACACTCCCCACCGCTGGTAACCGGCCAGACGGCGGGCTTGAACTCGTTGCTTCCAAAAGAACACGACGCACAATTTGTTCCACTTCCAATGATTCGCAAGTCATATGGAGACTTTTACTCCGCATGGAGTGATCAAAGGTAATTGTTGGGTGTATTTAATTTACGAGCCGCATTGCCCTGTCTAACAAGAGATGGTTCGTTTTTAGGATGTCAACGGAAAGCTGGGCTTTGGTATCTTGGGATAGCTCTGTACACGATTGCTCGCAATTGAATAAACCAACCCCTCCAGGAGAAGTAATTTATGTGATACTGCGGATAGCCCTAAGATTATCCCATCCAGTTCAGATGGATTGTATTCTAAGGAAAAGGGTGTGCCTCTTTGTCAAACGCAATCGGTAATGCTTTGATCAGTAAATGCATTTGTTTTGTACTCATTATATTTATATTCATTCCCTGCAATTGTTTCTAATTGCATTGGTTGGTTTGATGTAGGGCTTCCCTAACGGAACGACTGAAAGCTCGATTTACTTACAAGAAAGCGGATGATCTTGAGCAGGATAGAAATAAGAAGAAAACAGGAGTAACATATCAAATAGTTAGTCATTTACCCAAATCTTCTGAGCAACTGGAAACTCGGGAATCACTGGCTAACTTGGCAGTTTCGCATGGAGAATCATATATAGGTAAAGCTCGAGCACACGAATGCTTTGGATTTGCAGAACTTTGTTATTTAAAGTATAATAATTCTTGATTTTTATCGTTCTAGAGGAATATCTGCGCTCAATCTCAGCTTGTAGACTCCATCTTAAACTTAGATAGAATGAGGCAGTCTGTACATTTGCGTGAAGAACAAATGAAGGCTCGTCCCAAACCCACGCTGACCCGAGCCTACCAACAGCAAGGGTCAACTTCAGCACTGGCTGTCGGAGATTTTATGAGAAAAACTCTTTCTGTTCCCAACATATCACAATTATTCTTAACTCCATGTACTGGATCTGGGACTATTCCTGCTGTTGGTTCCAAGTATATTCAAGAAAACGGAACTGCTGCAAATCTTTCATCTACTACCTCAGCTACACACGGACAAAATCCGGTCAATGGAAACTTGATCTTGGGAATGGGAGACGGACTCTCAGGCGGATTTCGGCGTACTAAGCCAATTAGATCTGAAAGTTTATCCAACTTGTCGGCATTCAAGAGTCCGCCTGGTTCTTCTGTTACCAGTCCAAGCTCTGCACAGAGCCCTCAGTCGAGACCATCGTCGTTGAATTTGGGTAGGCTAATTGATAAATGAACGTGCTAATCAGCTAGAATACAGTACAACATACAAATACAATAATAAATGGTCATTACTTCTATTTCAGGGCACTCGAGTCCTGTATCACCAGGCAGCAATACAACACCGCACGGAAGTAAATGGACGTCGGCTATGACTACTGTTGTCGAGGAAGAGAGTAGCGGGTACGGAAGCAAATCCTCTGAAGATTCTCCGACTACCACCGGATAGATTTGATAGTATTTTAAAAAATATCGAGAAGCCCTGTAGTAAACGGGCGAGTAATATAGAATAGAACTGAAGCTGGTAGCTGGCAAATATGCCGAACGATACTACGGCAATTATTGTGCTTCACGAAAGCATAGTACTTAACTCAGGTTATAAGTGATCAGTGCGAATTCCGATAGAGATTATTCTTTAGCAAGAGCTGCCGTACTACAGACTAGTATAATAGAAGTTCTGCCAATTATAACAACTTTCACGAGAAACCTAATTTGCTGAATTCCTGGGTTATAACTGGACTTAAATGGTGATTTAAACACAATTGAAGGAACTTAGACGATATGTCTGGTTCCGGTTGCACCAAGATCTAGCACTATATTGCTTTCCATGGACGTTTCTGAAGGAAAATGTCCTGTACCAGTGCAGCGCGTTCATCATGGGAACTTGTTCTCCAGGGAAGTACCTACTCGGCTGTAATTGCGAACAAACAAAGGCATTCTTTTCAGGCATCGTATTTATTTAATTTAACGCACAGAAAAACAAACCCAGCATTTTGATGACTTTAAACAGTACACAAGCTAACTAGCCTTCTGTATAAATATAACTATAGTAATTTTCCAGCCAGTTTTGTATAGAATATAGAAAGCGCAATTTATTTATTTTGTAAACAGGTAGCAAATCAATTCTTATAGCGTGGTACCTAACCTCAGTGCTCAGCAATCTAAACTCCAAACATTCCATATTCCATTTAGTGTGGGGGACTAGTCAGTCGTCTGCTTGTGAGCCCGAGAAACAATTGTGAAGAGAATTCTTTGGTTGTGCCAGATTAGTTAATTTCATAGGACTATAGTTTTAAATGCGTGTAGTTTCCGGCTAACTTTAGACTATATATTAGCATTTATTTACACGTATTGCGAAAGCTTGTGAGCTTACAAAGAATTTAGGTTCCTGATTGCCATATTGAAATCCAGGATTTTATGTATGCTTTAGATAGAAGCCTAAAATTCGATATCGGTAGTGCAATGTGCAACTATGAAACACTATGCAATATGAAAAATGACGCGACTAACATCTAAAAGCAGGGAAATGCAATGCAACAAATGTATAGCTATAGAAATTTTATAATGTATGAGTTTTGCATATTTTGTGAAAACAATTATGTGATTGTAGCAGAGATACAAAGTATCTATAAAAAAGTGAATAAATAAGAGTACCTAACCCAGCTTTCAAGTCCAATAGTTTATTTTAATATATTCTGTAATTAAGTGTCAGTATTCTAAACAATTTAAAATTTAAATAAATCCAATACATTCAGAGCTTTATTTATAGGGCTTCGATAGAGTATAGCCTATAAAACAATCCTTGTTGAAGGTTTTTTCAAGAAATAAGAAGATAAGTAACAAAATTAACAGGAAGTTCAGAACAATACACACAAAAATTTGAAAATGAATCAAAGAGAAGGTAGGTAAGTGCATTACGCTAGAATTCATCATTGAGAAATCGACTATAAACTAAATGTATTTATTGGTTTAGACAACATAATGAAAACGTCGAATTTGAATGCTGTATATTTTTATGTTTTCTAAAAGAGTGCTTACTTTTACATAGCTGGAATCCCGACACTTTCAAGAGAAGACATTTAGTTCCAGCCCCAGGAATCCATGTATTCTAAAAGTTCATCATCAGGAGGAGCATCTAAATCCCTGTAACTGATCATAGGACGATTCCCATCACCACGCCCACGGTACCCACCTGCTCTTCCACGGGGTGGGCCATTAAAGCCACCACCGCCGTACGGCTGATAACCACGCGGTGGTCCTCCATACCCGCCACCGTATCCTGGTCCACCACCGTAACCGCCATATCTGTAGTCCACACATGTGCATGAGCAATTTGATACTGCAGACGTGGAATACTCCAGTATTCTTGTGACATAAAATAACTTACGGTGGAAATGGTGGTTGATGATAGTCACCACGATCCATCATGGGTTCACGTCGTGGGCCGCCCATTTGTGGCGGTGGGTAGTGCGTTTGAGTAAGATCCTTTCGTTCCGGTGTTTTTGGACGCTTCGGATCACGCAAATAGTTGTTGAAGAATGCAACCTGTTCAAAATAGCACAGCGAATTAAGTTCTGTTTCCAATTGAGGAATCGTTTTCATAACAAGATAACAATAATAAATGCCGTCATACCTCTTTCTTCACTTCTTCCAACTTCTCTGGATGCTTTGTTTTCGATGTGCTTACGGACAAATTCTGGGCCTTTGAATTTTTTTCCAGAAAGTGGGCACAACCACTTATCTTTCCCTAGTTCCTGAGTGTTGGCTTGAATGAACTTCTCTACTTCAGATGTCTCGTCTTTCATGCCCATAACTTTCACTTCCTCGTCAGTAAGCAATGATGTCTTTTGACAGAATGTAGAAATCTTCTGCTCAAAATTACGATTGTATTCTTGTAACTCCATCAAATTCACCTATTAGATAAAATTTAAGTCATACCAATCCACAAAAATGTTTACAAAGGGCGATGTAAAAGTTGAAGTGCTAGTTAAAATCTTACGTCTCCACTGGATGAAACTCCACGTCCATGCATGATGCCTAGTCGATTTGGCATGTCGTCTTCATACGGATATTCGGCATGATTGTAATAGTCCAAGCTATGCACAAATCGCAAGTACAAGATGAGACGATCCAATACTTTGATGAGCTCTTCATCCCTGTAAAATTAAAACCGATCACAAAATTTTAGTTTATTCATTTACCTGTAACACTTCCTTACAACACGCTTAGAACAGAACACGCTTTACCTCTCAATTTCATTATTCTTTCCTTTGCGCGTCTCATCGGCGTCAATTTCTCCATCGCTTCCACCACCTCCTCCCATTCCCAACAAT
Source organism: Ceratophysella communis (assembly GCA_009869905.1). Lineage (NCBI taxonomy): Eukaryota > Metazoa > Arthropoda > Collembola > Poduromorpha > Hypogastruridae > Ceratophysella > Ceratophysella communis. The sequence continues at coordinate 761 of VNWX01002146.1, read as the reverse complement.
TCATCTTCCTCAGCAGAGGCTTCTTCAATCAAATAGTCAGTAATGTTCTTCAACACGGGATTCGTAGAGTAGACTCCGAAGCTTTCTTTCTTGTCCTGATTTGAGTCTTCATCCCAAAGGTTCCATTTTGAATCCAGAAATTGAATGACCTGAGCTGCCAAGCGAATGTCATTACGTACTATCATCTTGTGTGGAGTAATTCCACTAACACAGCGGACACGACGAGTCAAGTCACGATTCACGATTGCTCCAAGCTCGGCATCCTTGAGACGAATGTTGTTCAGTTGCCAGCAAATTTCTGCAACGAGTTCATAATTTTTACAATTAAATCAAAAAATGATTTTCTGAGTTGAGTGCGTCAGTCAATTTTCCATACCTTTGATGTTGACATCTCGCTTGAAAGTGACCCATCCACGACGATACCAACGACGCTCAGGTTGCGGATCAGCCAATGCCGCACGAAGAAATCCAGGGTACTTTTGACAAAGCGCTTCAACTTCAGCTTTAGGAACAGCTGGCGAAAGATTACGCAAAAACACTGAAGCAGTCCGATGGAGTTGTGGAGGACCGTCAGGCTCGATAGTGATGACCTCACGAGTTTTCTCCTTTTCTTTCTTGTCTCCTTCAGCGCTCTTCCCTTCATCCTCCCCATCTTCGGCAGGTCCGTTGGAATGACCTGACTCACTCGTCGAGCGAACTTTCTTTGGCTTGACCTCCTTCACCTCTTTCTCATCTTCATCAGCTGAGATGTTCTCAGTGTC
>VNWX01002145.1:0-12887 GCA_009869905.1 Ceratophysella communis | reverse complement strand
TCCAATATATAATTAAACTAATTACTTTCAATACAGTAAACTGCCTTAAGAATAAAAAACTGCCTACTTGAATTCTAACTGCACGACATGCTTTAATTTCTAATTTCAATTGACCAAAACTAGTATCTTTAAAATAATTTAAAAGCTTTACTGCCAAACGATGAATTGAAGCACCAATTGGGAATGCAATTAAAACTAAAGCTATGCAAAGAAAAGATAAAGTCCCAGTCGCTATTAAACTTATTATAGGCAAATCAGCGTGATGCCGAATTAAAGTGTAATTACAATATGATGGCAGAATAATCACAATGAACTGTAATAGCGACATTACTATTTTAGAGAAACATAAATTATATTCTTGATTTAAAAGTTGAAGGCAGCGGTAGCGAGATAACAGGGTGAACCGATGAAATTTCTTTGAAGATCTGGAGTAGCAAAAAATAATTTTTAAAAAAATTATTTAAAAAATTAATGTTAATCGTAAGGTCAGTTTACAAGCAAAATTAACTTACGTATCATCCAGGACTCCACTCAACGCCCTTGAAGTTACAAACCAGTATGAAAGCAATAACACCAAATTAAGCAGTGCTGTATACCACCATGACAAATAATTCAAAAATTCCAACGCTCCAAAAATAAAAATAACCCAAATACTATAACTTGGGTTATGCAGCAGTGAGTAAACGTATCTTGTATTTGTAAAATCCAGAAAAAATAGTGATGCTGCCAAAAGGCTTTGAAAAAAATAAATTGTACTAAATAAACGTAGCAACAATTCACAGGCGTCGTATTTCAAGTTCTTTAAATTTCTTCCTGTAAAGCAAGTAAATAAATTTTAACGCCTTAAGCATGTCAGCCTCAACCGTAACGGTCCCGTGCCGTATTTTGATGTCAGAAAACAGCCTTAAGGCTCCTAGCTTAATTTTTGAAAATTATGAACTTACTCTCACTCTCACTCATATTTTTTCTGATGTCGAAAAAAGTGCTCCACGAAAGTAGCAATGTCTTCTCTTCTTGTAATATTATTATAAGTAAAAATTGAGGCCATTCCCGATCCACCCCAAAATAATAAATGTAATGATCTCTTCGAAGAACTTAAGTCAGATCTTGCTTGATAATATGAACTAGAAAGGTATATGAAATTCAACCATATCCAAACCGTTATTGAATATGTGATGTAGATGCGTGAATCTTGGATTACTTTCAAAGTAAATGTTTTTGAATCCCAGTCGAAAGGTAAAACCTTGAAAAAACAGGAGTACTTGAGAATTGTTTTAATTGAGGAAATGCTTTTTAACGATAACATTTCTTGAACTATAAAGTAGCTGTAAATTTAAGGTACTAAAACTGAAACAGAGTAGTTGTGTTGTATATTACGAAAGACACAGCAAAAAGAATGAAAGGTATTTTCGGATATTGACGACAATCATGAATTAAAAAGTGGCAATTTATGCGACGGAACATTTGACGACCTTGTTAAAAATTGGCACGTACCAAGAATAAATGATGACGATCGGTTTTAGTTTAGAATTTATGAAATAATTCATATTTAATTAGCAGATTGGCTATTTGGCTATAAATGGCTTATAGGCACCCGAGTAGATTTTAAGTAGGCCGTTCGGCCATATACAATTTTCAATGGCTTTGACCTTTAAAACAGATTAAATCTGGTGTCATATTCCTATTGCACAGTACAGGTCATTACGGATTGGGCCGAATTTTTAAATTGAAAACCTGCAGGGCTGAAAATAAAAAGGGCTTAGAACAAAAAACAAATTATCGGTAAACAACAAATTCACGACCTACCTCAAGCTATAACCTACGAGTTAAAAATAAACTTTCCCTGAGCTCTAAATTCCGTTAAGAAAACGGTACAATAATCATTTGAATATTGACATAGTTTTCTGCAAATATTGGTTCTTTACACCTAACGCTAAACTAAATACGTACTGCTTGAATGATTTATTTAAATCTAAGCTAAGGCTAAAAAATTATATGTCAGATTAGTTTTGTTATTGGTTAAGTTCGTACTCAGCCTTGAAGTAGTTGGCAGCTTAAGCTTAGCTGGGGGCAGTTTTCCCAGAAGTATTTGACCAAAATGTGGAATCAAAAGCTAATTATATCATTGGTAAACAAGCGTTCATATATTTTGTTATCTAAATTACATATAAATAATAGATTTTAAAGAATATTTAGAATATATCAACTGTTTAAAATCGGTATACAGGTTTTTATATCAACTCTTTTGTGCAATCGCGGCGTTGAGGCATTTTACGGGTAACTTTAATTAAAATAGAGCTTAAATTCAGTTCTTCCATACGCACACTATTTGATTAACAAAGCCGTAATAACTGTTAACTCGAAGATTTTACGGCATTCCTTTAGCATCGATGCGTTGGGGTTGGGCTGGTTTTCGCCATCATCCGCATTTCATTCGACGGTAAATAGACGCAAATTTTGAAGGGCCCGTTAATGCTAAAATGTCCAAGCCGGTTGCATTAGAATATTTTAACTATTGCTAGATACGGCAATCGACGACGCTTACATCGTACCTATCATCACGAAAGTCCTGGGCATAAATGGAATTTCGGACCTTACATCGGCTGAAAATTTATTAATTATTAAATGATGTATATTATTTATTTACAAATTAATTCGTGATAAATTAAAATACGCCGAAGGCCTTATTCTAGTAAAAAGAAAAGGGCCGTATCTCATCTGAATTACCTTATTTAAACAAATGCACTTCGCAAATGTAAAGTAACTGTTATAGTGTAACCGATAGTATAAGCATCTGAGGGCTCTTAGTATCTCGGCGTAATTTAATCATTGCTTTGTCCCGATTAGGATTGCTGCAATAAAATTTCAGATAATCGAACATTAATTGATAAATTTGAAGTGGAGAACTGTATTACTAACTACACTGGTAAGCAGGTGTAATCGGAATCTGCGACGGTTCATAGCGTGACAAATCATAACGCCCAATTCATAGTAGCGACAATTCATGGCGTGACAATTTATAACGCCAAATTCATAGTAGCGACATTTCATAGTCATTTCCATTGGATGGAAGTTAGACTAAAGTGATATTCAAAATGTTTAGGCTTAACGGAGCACAGTACCTACACAAGCTTTTCTTAATCTTAACGACCGAATAATAGTGTCATCATCATCAGCCTAATCGTGTAACCCGGAACTTTCGTGCAGACACTCCATTGAATAGAATAAAGAGTAATTTTGTGGAGTTTATGGATACGAATGTTCAATAAGTAAACCCAATATTTATACATTTTTGGGGAATATGAATTGGGTAGACTTTGAACCGACGCCGCTATGAGCTGCCAGATTGGATACTACCAATTTTCGCACTATGAATTGTCCCGCTACGAACTGTCGTGATACCTACAATCGAATCCGATAATAAAATGCTAGGTACATCTTTAGTTTTACTAGCAAAAAGTCAGCTTGCACTTCAGATTCAGCTGGATGCCAGCAATTTCCGTGAATTGTACACTGGAAAAAATACCAGTCGGTCAATCAGTTGCAGACAGTTTGGCCAGTTTCTTTTCGCAGCTTTGTGGTGGTTTAAGCAATTAATCTAATTAATTCAAGCATGGACGACGAAGCCGAAGTCAATTGGCGCCTTGTTCGGCTTTCTCGTGAAAATGCTCAAGGAAAGCAGTATCCCAGTAACAATATTGTTACTTCACGAGTAAGCAAATATATACTAGCAAATATATACTTACAAATTCTTGAAACGAGTTGATCGTACGAAATGATTTTATTCTTGTAGTACACAATTTTTACATTTCTGCCCAAAGTCTTATATGAGTTATTCCGGAAGAAGTCAAATTTCTTCTTTATAAGCTTGATAATTTTGCAGGTAATATTCCTACAACCTAATGAGTATTCTCTTTAAAGTTTTGCCCAAGGTTTCCAATAATATCGAATTATTCTAATTAGCTCGCACTTGACGTTCCAACAAACCCTTCAGCTTACATAATCGCATTTGCTGTGGTACTGGTGGTTACCTTAATCAAACAGGCCTACGAAGACTGGATTCGGCATCGAGCTGATGACAAGGTCAATGACCGAATAGTCCATGCGTTTGATACCCTTGGAAATCTTGTGGTAATTAATTTATCCCATGCATGTATTTGTCAAATTTGACTTGCGTTAAGTTTTCGAATTATGTAAATCTGTACTTGCCAGCCGAAGCAATCGAGAAATATTCGAGTCGGTGAAATTATCCGACTATCACTTGATGAACCTGTACCCTGTGACGTTTTGCTGCTTTCATGTCTGACTTCCTCCGGAGAACCAGTCTCGAAATGTGAAATCACCACAGCTAATCTTGATGGCGAACCGAATCGGAAGGTAGTCGCGTTATTCAACAAAATACACCAAAAAAAATGTTTAAACATCCGATAAATTTGACAGCTTCGCTTTTGTCCATCCGGTCTACCTGAATCGAACGAAGCTGATATTCTCGAAGCTCTTACCAAAGACCCAATTGTTATCGAATATGATCAACCCTACGCCGACCTCTATCAACTCAGCGGAATCCTTAACTTATGCAAATCCGATAAGCCTGTGCCAATTTCAATGGAAAACGTACTGTTGAGAGGAACAACGGTCAAAAGTGCTGGCGTGGTTTACGGAGTGGCTATTTACACGGGACAGGATACTCGACTGTCGCTAAATTCAATTGCGCTGAAGCAGAATAAGTTTTCGACTGTTGATCAGTAGGTTTTAGTTTTTTGTTTACTTCAACCCTTTCAACTGTGGCTACATTTTTGCTGCTGCATTGTGCTAAATTTTCATTATATTCTAAAATTTTCAGCGCCACGAACTACCTGGTGTATATCATGTTCGTCTTGCTCCTGATTCTATGCGGCATTGCATTGGGTTTATTTTATTGGATGCGGGATTCCGATAAATTTAGTAAGTTCTTGATTTAGTATTTTATTCAAACGGCCACGAAAAGGCACAGAGAAAACATTGCTAATTGTTCACAGCTCAAGCCTGGTACCTGCCTGCAGACGAAGATTCTGAAACGTGGCAAGGCGTCACCGCATTTTTCTTATTCCTAGTTTTCCTGAGCTACCTAATTCCGATTAGTCTTTCAGTATCCGTAGAAATTCAGAAATTTGGTTGCAGCAAATTCTTCGGTTGGGATGAGGATATGACCTGTCCTAAAACAGGAAACAAGCCACTCTGCAACACGTCTGACTTGAACGACGAATTGGGCCAGATTGAATACCTGCTCACCGATAAGACTGGAACGCTAACGGAGAATAGCCTCAAATTTGCAAACTGTTCAATCGGCGGAATTCAATATGATTACCTCGCTGAGGCTAATCAGCTGGTTGAAGTTAATTCGTCAGGTCAGGAGGTCAATACTAAGCGTGACCTTGATCAGCATACCGAATTCTTCGAAGCTCTGGCGCTCTGTCATACCGCACATGCTCGACATGTTGATGGAGATTACCCGGAAATAATTCTACAGTATCAGAGCTCTAGTGCCGACGAAGAAGTATTGCTAGACGCAGCGAGCTCGCTCGGGGTCAAATTTTTGGGAGAAGAGAAAAGCATGATGACCGTGGAAGTGAAGGGTCAGGGTCAGAATCGCGAGTTTCAACGGTGTTTGACGTTGGAATTTGAATCAGGTAATGCTATAACGGACGTGCAAAATTCTGAGTAATTAACTAATAATTTTTCCAAAACACAGATCGTAAATGCATGTCAATAATTGTCGAAGATGAAATAGGGAGGTTCTTATTCATAACCAAAGGAGCCGAATCTTCAGTTCTACCAAAATGCTCGGCAAATTCTTCGGCAGATCTTCTGAGCACGTGTTCGGCGCATGTCAACGAATTTGCAAAGGTACGATAACAGCCGTGTACTGTTTTTAGGTACAGCTTTAAACATGCCCAAATTTTTGCAATATTCTACAGAAAGGTCTTCGAACACTCGTGGTCGCCAAGAAAGAAATTTCCAAGGAAGAATTTCATGCAATTCAAGAAAAAATTGAAACCCTAAGACGAAAACCGCATGAATTACAAGCATTTTACTCTGAACTTGAATCAAATTTAACTATACTCGGAGTGACCGGAGTAGAAGACCAATTACAAGATTTCGTGCCAGACACGCTAAAAGCTTTAAAACAAGCTGGAATCCGAATCTGGATGCTGACAGGCGACAAAATGGAGACTGCTGTCAATATCGGAATTTCTTGTGGACTTGCGCCGCAATCTGGTGAAGTTACTTATGATGGACGTATCACGGATACAAAAGTTATAACGGATGCAACTGATGCTGCGCAGCTGTCTAAAATGCTGGAAAACGTGAAGTACGGTTTAGATTCTCAAACAAGATGTATTAAAATTCAGTTATATTTATTCAACAATTAGGTCTACTTTAAGCGCCTCCGTCGAAACGACGCTTGTAATCGACGGAATCAGTTTTGGCGTTGGGTTCGAGAATTGCCTGAATCTGCTGTCAGAAGTGGCGATGAAATCAAGCCAGGTCATATTCTGTCGCATGGCACCGCTTCAAAAAGCGCAAGTACGTATTTCCGACCTAAGAATTTTAAATTTTTGCTAAATATATTGGTACAAAGATCTGTTCTAGGTAGTCCGATTGATAATATCGTCCAAAACCGGAAAAAACAGTCGAACTTGCGCCGTGGGTGACGGCGGAAACGATGTAGCCATGATCCAAGAAGCGCACATTGGAATCGGTATGCTTCAATTATCGCTGATAATGGCGAAAGTATTTTATAACTTATTAGATTTTCTCAGGTATCATCGGCCGAGAAGGTCGTCAAGCGTCACGATCAGCAGATTTCGCCGTACCAGGATTTCAGTATTTACGCAAAGCCATACTAGTTCATGGCTACTGGTACTATTATCGTTTAGCAACGCTAGTCGCCTACTTCTTCTACCGCGGGCTACTTTTTGTGATCCCACAATTTCTGTACGGATTTGATTCTGGATTTTCGGGACAGGTAACAAATTTTCTGAATGTCTGCTCAATCTGTCGAACATTCGTACTTCTGGCTAGGTATTCTGTTTTAATTTTTCAGACAGTATACCATGCATCGTACATGATGTGCTACTCTCTAATATTTTCCGCCCTCCCTATTGTCATCTATGGTCTCAGTGAACAGCCGAAATCTAAAAAAGAATTACTTCGTAATCCTGCGGCTTACAAGGAATTTCGAAGAAACGGGTTGATGGGCTGGAGATCGGCGAGCTGGTGGACAGGGCTACTGCTATGGCATAGTTTTCTAATATTTTATCTACCGCGTTTCGTTTGGGAACAAGAAAGTGCGCTGATGGACTGGGGATTCTTTAGCCATTTTCTAAGCGGAATTGTTGTCGCGGTCACGGATTTAAAGGTTCGTTCTTTGGCAGCGCAATTCAGTACGTGGAATTTTTTTTAAAACGTACTTTATATTTCAACAGATAGCATCAGCTACGACATATTTTACTTGGTTTACTGTACTCGGGCAAGTCTACTCGTACGTGACCATGGCACTTTTCTACACGATTAGCTCGGAAGTCATGAAAGGGTAAGCCAGCAATTAAAATACTAACTTGAATTTTGAAATGATTTATTTCAATTAACTTCTGCAGTCCAGCGGGCGGTTTTCTAAAATTTGCTTATTTTCCAATGGTATCCAAATTGGAATTTTGGCTGGTCACTTTACTTGTTACGTCTATGGCGTCTTTGCCTGATATGGTTGTTGGCGGAATTCGGCGGCTGCATTTTTTGGTGAGTTAGGCTAATCTGATCGCATAAGTATATTTTTACCGGAAATAGAGTACTCTGAATGCAATCCTAATGGAATTTCTGCCGGCCTTTTTCAGCAACAACGATCCAGATTGAAGGCAGAAGCTCAATTAGAATTAGCAGCACAGTCTTAATCTTTAAATCGCTCGTGCATCCAATATGCGCAACCAATCGATATTAAAACGAGTATTTTACTTTTTGCCTATTTTAAAAATATTATAGAATTTATCTTAGTGTAATAGTGTAATACCATTGTTCAACTAACTAGCCTAATTGTTTAAAAACGTTTCCCTTAAAAGTAATTTGTTGGTTTAAAAAACACGAATTGCACTACCACGGCTCCTGATGGAGATTTTAGCATCGGCGAAACGTTTCTAGCAATAGGCACTTTCAATGAAAGTTTTTTTTAGCCTAAAACATATTTATTTACTGAAATAATTGCAAAAAATCGAATTACTTACTAGCCAATCAATTTATGTCATATGTATGTCATATGTAGAATTTAGGTTACGGTTTACGGTATTGGTTTGCTACAGTGGATCAATCTAGACGGTAAGCGTGAGCATAGCTCGCTTGAGTGCCTTGTCCCGCTTCCGTTTCTTCCTCTTTCGATCCCCGATCATTTCACGAAATTCTTCAATTTCCTCTCTCTTGACTTTCTGATCATTCAGAAATCTCAATCCAGCCAAATTGAATCCAATGGTATCTTTGAGTTCCTGTAATCTCATCTCAGCTAAGTCCGCAACAGTCTTTAACTCAGTTTTGTTGGCAAGGCTGAGGGACGGAAGGTGGAATTTCATGAGTCCATGAAGACAGCGAACCGCCAGTTCTGTTGCGAGTGGATAGTTATCAAGAACTTGAGAAATTGCAGGAATCATGAGATGAACATAACCAACTGGGAGGAGCATCAAACTTTGTTCAAGTTCAGATGCCTTGATGGCAGATAAGGTTTTGAGCATGAATTCCTGATGGTTTCGTGCTCCGTAGGCTAGCAGAAGTGGATTGGTGTCTGATTTCTCTTTGAAGACGTCCAAGGCTTCGATAAGCTTGTCAGCCTAAAAAGAACATGATAAAAGCCGTATTACTTTCAACAGTTTAAGATTAGATTATACTACACACTAGACTAGACAGGTTTAACGGAACCAAGCAGTTGAACGTGCTTGTAAATAAAGAATTATTAGACTTTACCGATTTCTCACTTTCCGCCGTTTGCAAAGCTGCAATTTCTGGTGTTTCCGTTACTGCTTCGGATTCAAGCTCGTCTTCTCGCTCTTTTTCACGCTCGTCGTGCAGGACTAAAATCTGAAATATGAGAATATTATTTTGAGTTTACTTCGATCAATTTATATTCTAAATTAAAAACCTTGGTTTAAACTAATAAACTTTCCAAAATATTTCACTAAGTATTCTTCGGGTCAATTAATTCGAATCTCGGTTGCTGATGCAAATGCTTAAATAAGCCATTAAATAATATTATTACTATGATACTTACTTCTTGCGTACGATTGAACAGCCGCAGTGTTTGATCCCGTCCTGCTGTAACCACATACAAGCCTCCTACAGCCATACAAGTGGAGCCTCCTTCAACGTGTCCCTGTAATAAAATTTTGATATTTAAAAAAAATGAAACAATACAAGTAGGTAGACTGAATTATTTCCCACGTTAATTATACCTTAACAGTTTGAATGCGCTGATGATTATCTCCGTCATAAAAATTAACACTATCCTTGGCCACAGACACAATGTGATGCGTATTCTCAATGAAAGAACATCCCACGAGTCCATCTGTGTGCATCATGGTACAGTGACAATCTCCATAAATCCAAACCCCAAACTTTGACACTTTTGTCACCCGAGCAGGAAGTCAGCAGATTGCTGTCAGCTGAAATATCGAGTGAAACGACGGGCAGTTGATGTCCGTACATTGACAAATGGAATTTGAGTGTGTCCAAATAAAACACCTGAAATGGCGCAGAGAAATGTTTCATTAGCATTCAGTTATATGCAATCAAGTCTTCGAATAATTTAGAAACCGACTTACTTTGATAGTAGAATCCAAAAGTCCCACAGCAATGAACTTCATATTCTGGCTGATTTTCAGACAAAGAATACTTTCCTGAACATCCAACTGTCGCTTCAAATCAAAGCGTAGTTTTCCATCAGCCATTGAGAAATCATATAACTGAATCATATTTCCATTACATGTGGCGAATCCCATGTTATTGGGGTAGATGTCAATTCCCCAGACACTAAAGTATACAAAATAATGAATTAAAGACGGATATCGGTCAAAGGCAAACAATAATACTTTGACATTAAATGGTAACACAGTGTATGCAGCAAACTTACTTTTCCTCTCCACTGGGCTCAATCTGTGTAAGCGTTCCCGTTGAAACATCCCCCAAAATCAAATGCCCACAAGTCGTTCCAGCAATGAAGTGACGATCACCTGGACAGAACTTGCAACATACGACAGGGTATTCTTGCTGAATTGTGAGAACACAGGTGAGACTCGATCTAAAGAAAGGCCAAAAACAGTTAGATTTTAAATTCAATTCAATCAAACACAACGCTGAAATCAAAGTTATAAGCGTACCTGTTCCAGACTTTGAAGGAATCTGCTGATGCAGATAAAATAGCAGTTTTGTCGGATGAGAACGCCAAACCACGAACCATTTTTCGATGACCATCAAACCCGATCTGTTCAGAGACTTCTTTGTCTTTTATGGACTCATTCGTTTGTGGAAAAATGCTTAGAATTTCCAATTGGTTTGAGGGCAGGCAGCACAGGATCTGGACAAAATCATTAAGTAGAAACGGTTTGTAACTTATATTGCATGAAATTGAACCTAGATCGAAATTTGAGAAAATAAAGCGTTATGTTAGTATATATTTACCTTTAACGTCTCGTCACGATCTTGTATAAGATCAAATGACCTCAATTTTCCTTCCGAAGCACGAACAGAATCTCCACGACGAACCAAATCTTTCAGGATAATTTGTTGTGGTTCTTCTGGATCTTTCTTGACTCGTTTTCGCATTCTCTTTGTAGCTTGCTCTTGACTACTCAAATGAAAGATTTCCACTTCGGGTGATTTGGCTCCAATGGACACCATATACTTATTTTCAAAGATTTCCAGGGACTTAGTTCGATCATTAGCATGCCGAAGAATAGTTCCTAATTCCTCAACAGTAAACTGAGCCTCAGTTGTGGAGACATCAAAGACAGTGAACAGTCGGAGATGGGACTCCGCGATGAAGATTGAGTTTGACCAGTGGGCAAAGTCCCAAATCTGAAATTATGAGAAACTTGTAATGTTAAGCCGGCAGTCACAACTTGGAATTTGCTGGTATAGTGCTGTGTCGTACCTGACTATTTCCAGGAATCGTATGAACACAAGCATGAGTGTACCATGTCCCAAATACGAAGGGTAGCATCCGCCGAGGAACTGACCAAGTATTTTGACTCTCGCCAGAAACGGACGCGGGTAATGGGACCCTTATGTCCTTTCAATTTAGCTACTCCTGATTCGCTCACACAGTCCCACAGAACGAGGCGGGTGTCTTTACCACCAGAAGCTAGAATCGTGCCGGTATCATCCCAGGCCAAAGTCAGGATTTCGCCTTCAGATCAGAAGCAGAAAGTTAGGTCAATAATTCTTGTGCATGTGAATACGCCGCCAAATGCCTAGGATAAACTATCGAAACTATTATAATATAGAACACTTACTGGTATGACCCTCAAATGTGAAATTAGGTTCAGGAGAAGCTTCTTCAGATTTATCTTTGAGGTCATAGACACTAAGCCGTCCGTTCTGATGACCGACTGCAAGTAGGGTCGCATCTTGATTGGGGGTTAGGAGCAGGGCAGGGGATTCGCAGTTGACAACACGGAGCTGGAATTGGAATGCATAACAATTAAAATTACGTCACAAATTCAGTATAACATTTAGTTAATACATTGCTGTAGACTAAGTATACAAACCTTGCGTTGCAACCGTGTGTCCCAAAGCGTGACGACATGAGTACCTCCTGTGGCGACGAAGCGATTGGGCTGAAGATAAACTGCATTACAGTCTTTCGCTGCGACCACGCCGAAGATCCCAGCCGAAGTGTACCGAAGATATTGCTTGGTAAGACCCATTATTACGGGTCAAAGGTTAATACTCAACAAACTATAAATCACTAAAACCGCTGTATTTAAGCTACACCAAAACTACTACTGAAGTACACAGGCTAACAGGTAATTGCAAATTAACAAATGCTATATAATGAGTCTCTTTGTGTTTAATTTACTAATTGTGGTTTGCTCTACTGATATTGAGGCTGTGCCTGTTGAATGAGGGATTCATGCTGGGTCATTTGAGCTTCTTGGAATCGAGTAGAAACACGTTGATTAGTTTTGAGGTATTTCTCAACGCAGGAAGTGGTACAGCGTGACTCCTTGTCCTTGATGCTCCGAGTAGTAAAGTCCCAGATACAAGACCGAAAGCACATCTCTGTCATCACGGTTGTAGTTGGTAAGGAAGTCCCGGAAGGTCTTCACCTGTGTCGTGTCCAAATTGTTGATGTCCACTTGGTTGACGGCGGCGGCGGGTATAGCGGACATTTTGTTCCAAACGGAATTAAATTCAATCAATTGTATTAATACGAGGTCATGTCAATTAATCCCGCACCGAGGTCAAGGTGTCACTCGCAAGGTGACAGCGGTATTGATGAGCACTGACAACAACGGTCAACTACTCCGGAACAATTTTTTTTTTTGAGAAATAAACTAACAACAACCCTTTCAACTTTTCGAAAAATTTAAGCATGGGCTTGCACATGGGAAAGGGTTTCCGGATTTGAAAAACGGAGCCAATCTCAGGATACCAAGCAAGCTGGCACTCTAACCTGTGTCTTTATGTTCAACAACCGAGTGTGTATTATTATCTCTTCCACCCAATACCTGATACCTGATCCGATACTGACATATTCATCGGTTTGAAATAAGTTCCTAACAGATTCAGTCGTGCGCGCCGAGAATTGGCCATAAGCCTTTGGCTGTTTTTCGCTTAGGCGCGTCCTTTAGTGGATAAGAACTTGTATC
>VNWX01002144.1:0-12888 GCA_009869905.1 Ceratophysella communis | reverse complement strand
CTTTAGCCATTTCGCAGCGATGATAGTTGGGCAGAGATGCACGAGTCGCATGGTTCCATCGGTACTACCCCGGTCAAAAATTGCTCGAGATTGACCCCGCTCAAAATAGGCAGATCCTAACCCCGGTACAAATTAGGACAAAATCTACCCCGCTCAAAATTAGCATGTCCGACCCCGGTACAAAATTGACAATACAACCTAATTAAACCTGAAAATCTGAATATTTTGGGCACCCATAAATCCTGCCTATGGCATTCACATCTTGCATATGGCTGACCAGTTAAATGTAAGGTGCAATGATGCAATTTCCGACCCCGTTTTATTTTGCAGTCGGCGCGCCACGGCGCCTAGGTTACTCATGGTACCTATGGTTCTACCCCGACAAAACTGGCCCTAACCCATGGTATCCGGGGTATAACCCCGACAAAATCGGCTTTTACCTTACCCCGGTTTTACTTTTTTGACCGGAACCCCGGGCACGGTAACCCCTCCCGTGCATCTCTGTAGTTGGGTATTTCGTCTTTGCCCCTCCGACGCCGAAGCTCATTCCATATTACGGGCGCACACACGACCAAGCTGAGCGGTGACCTGGTAGGATCAATAAATCATAAATACCAAATTGTGCTGAACCTATTAGTTCCTTAGGTGTGGCTCTTTGTACTTTCATGTGGACGAACTCGCGTTACATTTGGAAAAGGATAGATATTAAAAAGAGGATAGGAACAGAATTAAGATAGCCTGACGATTAGGGCAAATATATTATGCAGCTTATCTGTGCAGCTAGAACATACATTCACTGATTTCTGCCCGAAAATCATTTTGTACTGACGCAGACAAATTCTCATTCAAATTGAATGTCTCCACAGCTTTAAAATTGAGTCAGCTTCTCTAATGTAGTTTAATGCTACAATACTACTTATAATAATAGTCGCTCATTTAAACGAGCCTCATCTAAATTGATGTGGATGCATGTACCGGCGTCTTCAGATTTTTTGCAGGTACTATAAACTTACAGGCAATTTCTAGCTCCTCCGGTAACTATCTGTACTTGCTTATCTGAAATGATTGACTGCGTTAATCCTACATAGCTTACTTGCTTATCGGTATCGGCGACCGCCAGTGTGTTAAATTCAAACGCCAAAACGGGATATCGATTGATGAATTACAAGAAATAACCTACCCGAAGCCTATAATGTTTTCGTAACTTTTATTAACAGTATTTTTACCTGCATTTTCAGACGAGCTGAATTGGTAGTCACGTCACAGGAAGTCATATCCTAGCAGCAATCAACGCAGGAGTGCCTCAGGACTACGTTACAACAGGTACAATTAGGCTTGTAAGTCAGTCAGAAAATCCCCGAGCAAATCAATTAAATATGTAATCAAAAAACGAAATCTTTTTCAACTGATAATTGACATTTTACTTTTTACCCTGGCTTATGTAGGACCAGGATCAGGTATCAGCCTCAATCTCGGTGCACGAGAAAACAAGACAGTTTTTTAAATTTTTCGAAGAACCAGCAAAAATACGTAAGACCGTATAACTAATTATTGTTTTTCCCCTATAATGAGGTGACGACTGTTAACTTTTCTTGAAAGGCGGTATGGAAAACAACTTTACTTCAATTTCATTACCAACATGTATTGCGTTTTGTAGATCATGGTTCTTCTTGGAGAGGTCGACCTAGAAAACGAAACGTTCAAGCGGGTTATTGAACATGTGTTCCTGCCTCAAAAGCTTCCAACGTCGGAAGCGACAAGCTTAATCGTCGACGAAGCCAATTTACTGAAATTCTGGACGTATGTGATCCGCCAGTCCTATTTTGCAAGTTTGATTCCTTCTACAACAAAACAACTATTTGAAGTTTGGGCAGATATTCAAGCGACACACGTACCAACCGCAGAAAAGATTGCTAATGCGCTGTCGAAGATTGAGAAAGACGAAATGTTTGGATACTATGTTCGAGGTCAGAACGCCGCGCTCATGATATCGATGAAGGATTCAGTTGAAGGAACCATTTCAACTTTTCCAGTCTCATTGAAATCGGGTACAGTTATGGCTTGTCAAGACGTGATTTCATCTTTTCCGGAACAATCCATCACGATTCCAAAGTCGGACGTCTTGGGCTCCAAAGCTCTGGCACATCAGATCGTCACACTTACTAACGAAACCGTTGTACAAACTTTGGAAAACCAGCATGGAAGCGCTGAAATACGAGATGTTCCTGATACTATCTACGTTTCTGAATGGTTAACGACAGTTCTTTCCAACAAAGCTTCCAAACTGGACACAGATTTCCCGATTATCTGCAAGAAAGTGCGAGACAATATTTCGTGGGATAACTCCCTGCGCCCGTACAGACGATCCGGAATGTGGATAGCCTTGAAAGTTATTCTTCAATTGAGTCTCCTGAGATCTAGAGCAAAATTGTACTCGCCACAGGATTGCCTCGTTCTCTACAAGATTTTAATGGCGGAAGGATTGCGTAAGATTTGTGAAGCAGGAGAAGCCGTTTCGTTAGATCCCGATATTGGAATGTTCATGATGAAGAAGTTGGCGAGACGAGTCATGAAAATTAAGAAGTTGCCCTGCAACAGCTCGGACGTTAAACGAAACATTCATGTACTGCACCAGTATGTTTCTACAACAATTAAAACCTGGAAAAGCAAGATGGTTACGGATTGGGAAATGCGTATTCAACGTGGAGCAAAAACTCTTCCAGCGCTCAAAGTCAACAACAACGACGTTATTCACACGATTCTTCCAACGATACCCAAGCTTGAAAATATAAAAAATGACAAGTTATCACCATTGGATGCTCCAAAGTGCTTCCCTCGTCATCGCGTTAGTGAAACAAACATGCCGGACATTAATCAGCTAATGGAAGAAGCAAAGGAGTGTGAGGCTATTGGAAACGCACTTTTCGACATTGAAGCATGGATTTTCAACAACATGGATACTCAGCATAATGATCACTTTGAGTTGCGCCAATTCTCCGTCGATTACGTAAAGGCGGCAGCTCCATACTACAAGAAAACGTTCAATCCGGTTGGTGGAAGTCGAATGATTTTAGCATTTCTGCAAATTGTTCGTGCTATCGATCGAATTGCATATAAGGCAGTTCCATTACTTTTGGATCATCGGGTCGGCGTTGACTGCAAAATATTTGAGCAGCTTCTTCTTCCTCTACGAAGTGACATGGAGCTGGCCCATCAGCTGGAAATTTACTTCTCTCATCGCGATCAGAAAGCTAGTTATCCATCTCTAATTGAAGAGGATGTCATTTCCAAACAGTCTTTCTCGGTACGATACGCCGAAAGAAATCAACAAATGTGTGACTTGATCGACAAGATTTTAGCCGACGCCGAGGACACGATAACAAGAAAATTCGGAGAAGTGAAGGAAGGCAAAAGAGCGTGTGCAAATTTAAGAGCAGAGATTGGCGTGAAGCACTGCACCGGTGGTCTTCAATTTAATGGGAATCATGTCAATGCTTGTGCAAAATGTCATACGAGAGACTTATTGAACAATTACCGAGTCAAGGTCTATGAAAGGCCCCTGCGGAATGAGCGTGTGAATCAACTCGCTGTGGTTTTTGAACTATTAATTCCTCCAGAAGTGGCATGCCTCCGCGATGTCCTGGCTGTGGTTCTGTCGGATATCTGCTGCGCCGAGAAGAAGCCCTATGAGATCGAGAATAAAATCTGGACTTCCCACCATCAGTTAAAACAGTATTATCGAGGAAGACAGAAATACGTTCAGCTTGGAAGTACAGTCAAGTCTTCCCTCCAAACGCACTACAAAGAGAAACATCCCGATTCAGAGGAAGACCAGTTCATTGTTAACAATCACTACGACTGCACTTTTGATGGAAACTTCTACAAAACATGGGATGTGAAGAACTACTGCACTTTGGGAATTCCCAAATATACCTTGTATTCTGTGTTGGAATGGACCTTAAAAACTACGTCTCATACGCAAAACCAAGTCATTGCTCGTCAATGTGAATGCCCACATGAGATGAGAATTACCGAATTCAAGGAGTTCGGGTCATTGAGAGCGGGACACCGACTTCAATTGCGGAACATTTTTCGTGCCATAGTTGACAAGTCCCTGTCTTTCAAAGAAGAAGCTGTCTTCACGCTTATTTGTCAAGCTTTGTGGGAAGCAGGCCCAGCTCAAGTCAACGGTGAACTCACTTGGTATCGAGACTCACATGCCGATCTGGCGGACAAAAATTTTACCGATGAGCTGCTCAATCAATTAAACAACTTATTACGCACCTACGAACACAACTGGGCCGAGCCCTACACCCTGATGACAACAATTGTACTGGCTTGCAGGGTTTTGGAATTCGGGCTAGTAAAGGAAGAGGCCTGTCATCTTATTTTGAGATGCCGTCGTACAGCATTGGCTTGGATCAAAACGATTGAAAGCAAGGCCTGCGCACCAGACAGCCCAATTTCTCATAAACAAGACATGAAACTTAAGCTCGTAGACGCCTGCATTTGCTTATGCTGGACTTACTTTGTTGGAGACGAGAATTTGAATTCCGTACTGAAATCAGAACAAGACTTGTTTTACTGGCTCCATGCGCTGACAAGAATTTACAACAACGTAACATCATCGAGAACAACGAAATTACCACTGATGAAAAAACTTCTTCTTCGCCAGGTTCAAAATGTCGCCCTGACCATTGAGCCCAAGCTGGTCAACTATGTACGACTCGGATTTGGAATCTTTGTCAGAGAAAATTGGCACGACGGCAATAATGGAACTTTCCTCGGTTGGACCTGCTTTCCGAACCCTGCCGAACAAATTTATCACACCAGATTCAGTTGCAGTGACGATGGAGAAGTGTCCAATATTCAGGTGGACATACTTCGGGGGTCATTCTTGATCAATGGGTTCCCAGTAGGCTACCTGTCGGAATCCATCACCAAACATCCAACTTTCTCCAGAGTATTTATGAATATTGTATTTGAAGTCTTGCCGTCCGGCGTAAACACCTTCAGTACAACTAGTAAGTTCAATGAAGCATTTTATATTTTCACGCTGCAGTCTGAAGGGGTTACGTTGATTATTCGAGAACGACACAATGCGGGTGAAGAGTTTCAGTTGATTCCACACTCCTTCTTTAAGGGGTTGATTCCGATGCTTTTCGTGGAAAACTACAGCCACTGGTTAAATAAGAAAGAAAATTGCATTGATTTTCGACCCGTGTGCTTCGAAGACTTTCAAAAATCCACAACGACGCCTACTTTTAAGTTCCATCTTGGTTCGGGAAAGGTGGTCGAAACTGCATCTGGAAGAGAGTTGTTTTATGTGGCGAGTCCTACTAATGCATCCATTTTGAAATTTCTTTCGAGACTTGAGCATCCAGACTACATCCACACGTTCCTGGAAAATTCCCCTGCTTCTGACGTAATTGTGGAACTTCCCAGAATGAACCTTCATTTCAAATTCAATCAAGATCTGTGTACCCTGGAAAGTCTGGAATATAACATGGTTGTTCGTGAAAATCAAAATATCAACACGCTCATCGGGCTTGAGAACGGTCTTGTTCTGGAGAACAAGTTCAAGGATATAAAGCTGTTGATGCCTCACGGAGATGTTATCATTAAGTCGCCTTACAGCCAGACTGCACATCAGAAAATTGAAATTAAATTAAACTCATTGAAGAAACCCGCTCTTTTCACGTTTGATGTGGATCAGCGCCTTCAAAATCTCCGAGCTGGTAAAACGTACACGGGCTGGCTGTTACTAGCGTATCTACATGGACTAACATCGTCGCCACTACCAGATCCATTCACTGGCCTTACCGGAACCGAATCAGCATTTAATATCCTGCAATCTGGACATTGTTGGTCATGCAAGCCATATGAGAATGAGTCCATGGGAGCACTTAATGCGATTCGTCAAATGTCACCCGTGAGGAAATACTATCCTGTTCATTTGAAATGCATGGAGCAGGTAGTGTGGCCAGAAAGTCTTCCCGTCCACGGAGCACACGACGGCTACCGAGTTATTGTCGATAAGCTTGTTTCTGACAGTAATCGATTGAAGGCATTGTTTCCAAATGCAGAGGAACAAACGATCATGTCAGACGGAAATATGACATTGTTAACCCAGCGAGCATACTGGAGATATGAAGGATTGTTCTCTCGTCAACTCAAAGTACGTCGCAAGTTCTGTGTCATCCCTGCTCTGGAAACGGATGATAAAAGTGCCACGGATGGAAGAACATGGAAAACGGACGTAACCCGAATTCAGAATACACGACGTTTAGCGGAACTGGGCCACTCGTGGACATTTTCAACCCCTGGAAGCATTTCTTTGCTACCATTTCTTGTTGGCCGAAATAGTGAGCTACAGGGACTGAATAATTTAAAGCTTGTTTTGTCCAAGAAAAGCGTTTTTGAACTGCAAACTTTAGCATTCAGAGATCATTGGATTGACCTGTACGACCTGGCCCGTGATGTGGAGAGGTTTCACTACAGACCAGAATGGGTACTACTAATTGCAACTTTAGCATTTCGTGGAGTTGATATCAACCAGCTTCTGCTTCTCCATTGCGTCGCAGTCCAACGTGTATTTTTTCAAGCGCAACATCCTCCCGACGTTGCCAAGTACATAGAACCTTTCAAATGCTTTTTTAACGAAACAGAAGTATTGAGCACATTCAGCTACGACATCAGATCAGCTGAAGCTATAAAGGAGGCTCAAGTTCTGGCCCTCTTGTTGCAAACATTGTGGCCAATTGATTCCTGTTCCCTCGAAACATTTGAAAATTTACCTCGCCAAAATGTTGGGCTACAGCAACTGGGCGTGTTGAATTCAAAGCTGTGCAACTGGAATACTAATCGCAAGTTGGACGAGTTCCTGAAGAAAATCGAGGCTACTACGAAGATACTGCCGTATTCCGTGTCTGTAAATTGCTTCAAACTTAACAGGATGAAATTCGAACCGGTTCTTCGAGCATATGAAGCTAACAAGTTTGCACTCACGGATTTCTCTGATATACACAAAGAACTTCAGGTAGACGCTGAGACTAAGAAAATATTTAAGACGAAGATCGGACTAATATCGTTATCAGGAAGCTTGGAATACACTGCTTACGAAGGTGCGGCCTTGCTTGTGCATTTGAAGACTGAAAAGATGCATTACCAAAGGCAAGTTGAGTCCACATATCAGAAGATCAAGGAATGCTTCATGTTTCCTGAAACCGACTGTCTTTATCAGAGTGATCTCGTGAAACTGACCCCAGCGTCTTTGCTACGCCGGCTTTTGGATCGAAAGAAATCTGACCAGGTTGTTCACTCATTAATTGGAGCACTCGCTGTCCTGTGGACATTAGAACAGCGTGTGAATCGTTGCCTTTTGTACCATTCTATGGGTCGAGCTGGGTCAGTTCAACTTTCTCGAGAACAAGAAAATCCTGGGCATGAAAACTGGATCCCAGCAAATCATCCAGAGTGGCTTCTTTTCGAGATTGAGATGAATTTGATGATTCGATCAGTGCAGGTCGATGTCGCTCGGCAAATGATACGTCCTCCACTCCCACGCGGAAAGAAACACGCCGTGATGCAGTTGAATATGGGAGAAGGTAAAACAGCCGTAATTGTGCCTCTTCTCGCCTTATCATTGGCCAATGGGGACCAGCTGTGTCGTGTCACGGTTCTGAAGTCGTTGTTTACCACCAACTTTTCATCCCTTGTCTATAATCTTGGAGGACTGTTGAATCGACGCATTTATCAGTTTCCGTGCAGGAGAGACATGCCAATCGATGGGCGCACAGCCAACGCGATGCTGGAACTGTACAAAGAGTGTGAAGAACAAGAAGGCGTCGTTTTAACGTTACCAGAATACCGGCTTTCCTTCCAGTTGAAAGGTTACGAGAGGAGTCGGGCAAAGGAGTTTCAAGATGCTCGTGCACTTGTCACAGTACAAAAATGGTTGGCCGATAATGTCCGTGACATTTTGGACGAATCAGATGAAATTCTGCATGCCAAATACCAGCTTATCTATACACTTGGGTCCCAGCTTCCAGTCGACGGAGGGCAACTTCGATGGAGTATTGCTCAGAGTTTGTTGAAACTGATACCAGAGCGAGCCGTTCAACTACATGAAGAGTTCGGTGATGAATTCGTCGACGCAACAGAAAATGAAATGGAAGTTGAGATGTTTCATCACACTCGGTTGCTTCGTAAAGACTGTTATCAGCAGTTTATCGACTGGTTAGCGTACGACATTCTCAGCGGAAAATCTCCAGGCATTAAATTGCCTGTGCTGAATGGACACGATAAGCAGCTAGCTCATGATCTTCTTACCAGAACCGACATCAATGAAGACAGGCATAATGAAGCTCTTCAGCTTTTCGACTCGATGCAGCAAGAATCAATCTTGATTCTGATGGGCTACCTCAAGTATGAAATATTGTACCTGACTTTGTCTAAAAGGTGGCGAGTGAATTATGGAGTTGACAAAGATGGAGAGCGGAAGATGGCAATTCCCTTCAGAGCCAAGGATTTGCCTGCCAAAAGGTGAGTTTTAGCAGAGGACGACGACGTACAAACCATTTTTGAGAGATACGCTGGGAATCTTATGTAAGCGATTTTCTATACAGTATTCTAATTGATTTTCCTTATTTCCAGAACCGAATTCGGGCATCCTGATGTTGCAATAATGCTTACTCAGCTAAGCTATTACTACTCCGGTCTGTCGACCAAAGAGCTAGAAGAATGTTTCGAACGATTGAACATGATCCAACATAAGGAGCGAGAGTACAAGTCTTGGATTAATGAGATTCCTGCGGCTCGAAACCTGCCCACATCAATAAGCGACTTGAGTTCCATTAATTTGACAGATTTTAAGCAGAAATACGAGATATTATTTCCTGCGCTTCGACGGAATAGACTTGTCGTGGACTTCTGGCTTTCTCAAACAGTTTTTCCAAAGGAGTCCCGAGCTTTCGAGAAAAAGCTTGCTTGTACAGCTTGGGATTTATGCCCAAAATCCTTCCAGAATCCCGTAACAGGTACTTTTTAACAAAGTAAATTCTTGTTTAGTATTATAATGTGCAGCGTACGGATAAAAACTTTAATTTTTTGTGATATTTGTTGTTATAGGCTTTAGTGGAACAAATGATTCAACTGTTCTGCTTCCGCTTCCAGTATCTCAGGAAGATTTACCGGAATTACAAAACACCAATGAAAACTTGCGAAAGACGATTTTGCTTCGGGAAAACAACAGTTTCAGAGTTCTTCCTCGAGGTTCTACCGGAATCGATATATTGAAATTCTTGGTGACCGACAAAATCCCTATCCTACTCGACTCTGGAGCCCTGATGTTGGAACTCAGCAATGAGAAAGTTGCAATAGAATGGCTGAAACTTTTAATCAAGCAGAATTGTACCACATACAAGGCTGCCGTTTATTTTGATGAAGATCACAACTTGAGGGTCAAAGATCGTGATCACCTGGATGACAGCAGTTCGTACGATTTGTCGCCTTATCGGGAGCAGATGGATCAGTGCATCGTCTATTTGGATGACGCCCATACTCGTGGTACGGATCTCAAGATTCCACCGCCGTCGATGGCGTGTGTTACATTGTGTGCGGGTATGACCAGAGATAAGATGGTGCAGGCTTGTATGAGGATGAGGCTTCTCGGGAAGGGTCATACTATTTCATTCTATTCCTCGGATGAGGCTGCAAATGCAATGAATGGAATTGCAGCCGAGAAAATTGGTCCCCACGATGCGGTACATTGGGCTTTTCAAAAGGATAATCAGCCCATCAACAACAATGCCGCCGATCAATTGATTAAATATTCATCTGAAGAGCTAACTTCAGTCAGGAATAGAATTCTGGACTCCGAAATTTCCTACGTTGTAATGCCAGACGAACAGGAGCAAGTGGATATGTTGGTGACTTTAATTGAAAGCGAAATCGCTGTTTTATTTGACAGTGGAGGTCTCATGTCGGAATTATCTAATCAAGAAGTGGCAGCAGAATGGCTCAACTTAGCTGATTCAGATGAATGGACGGCTGCAGCTTACTTCGATGAAAACCATGTACTAATGCTAAAGCACGGAACCTACTTTGCTTTCGAGGGATTTGACCTTACTGAGGACATTCCATTCGATGAGTCTCCGTATATGAATCGGCCAGAAAAATGCGTGTTCTACGTGGACCGGAATCATCTTCGAGATGGAAGTCTTATGATCGGATTAACAACACGGCGCAGTGTGTGTGTCACGTTATGTGCTGGATTCAAAAAGGATTACCTGATGCAATGTAGCCTGTTACCAGAGAATTCCCTTTCTATTTTGCTCTTCGCTTCAGCTGAAGCTCACGAGGAAATCCGATCATCGATTCCAAGCATTATGGGCTCACGGCATGTCATGGACTGGGTTTGCGAAAACAGTAAGAAGTTTGAGCAAGACGGACTTGTCTATTGGGCAGGCTCTGGGATTAACTACGCTCACAAGCAAACAGTAGAGGATGTTTTCTATCGAACTTTGCAGTCAGATGAGGATTATGAAAATCTGGGTGAACGATGTTGCGACCAAGACTTCTTGACTCTCTCGGAAATGTACGGCGAACATCGTCAGCACCTCCTCTACACAGATGTTCTTAGAAGTCATACAGAAAGGAAGAAGTTCCAGATGAGCAAACAACTTTCCGCTGCCGACCAGTCGCACTGGCCTCATGTGAACCAGAAATACGATAGGATTTGCAATGAGATTGTGACAAGATGCTCGACTAAAATTGGTGACAAGGTTGTGCTTGGTCAGCTTCTGGACGAAGAACACGAGAAGGAAAATGAAGAAGAAGCCGAAGAGGAACAAGATATTTCTAGACCCGAGTAAGAGACACAATTTGAACTAATCTCATTAAATAACTCGAATTCTTGATTCAGAATTATAATTATTTATACATGATGTTTGTTTTTAGGCCACGAACACCAGTTGAGCACCGGTTGTCTCCTCATGTCGTTAAGTTCATGGAAACCCGTGTACTTCGCTCTGGGCTCATTTCTGGTGATATTCAAAGCCTTTATCGTGGCTTCATTCGAACATCCTTCTTCGTGGCTCAGAATTGGTGTGCAGACGTATTTGCAACCCGAGACTTCGTGAATGTCATCAAATCAAACAATGCTACAGACAAGGAAGACGAGTTCTTGAGAACGCCAAATTGGATCGCTTCCGCACAAAAAAAAGGAAAAATTACCTTGCTGCTGTTGAGTCCTTTTGAAGCACACAACTTGATTCCAATGATTCGGTCTGGCAAGTCCGTAGCAAGTATTCGTATGTTTGCTCCGAGATTGGTCCCGCGTCAATCCGTCCTTATCAATGCACCGAAATTGGCACTTTCGCCGACTAGTGATGCTCAAGTTCCTGTTCCTAGGGATATGCTTGCTCCGTTGTACCTGTTTTCTGGAACGCTCTACTTCAAGGATGAGGCGGAGCACAACGCATTTTGCTATTTTACTGGAATTGTTCCTCGGGATTGGACGGATGTCGAACAGGAGTACTTCGATACCGGAAAAATCGATAAGCGAGGTTTCCTTTTGAAAGAACACAGAGAAGAAATTTTCCCTAGGTACGAGCAATTCTGCAAATTCGAACAGCATCCTGAGGAATTGGTTCGTGGGATTATTGAAGCTCGGCATGGTATTTTCCCGGAGTCTAGCCATGTTGCTCAGATTGTTCTGGACTGCAGACGTGTTTCCAATTTTGAAAATTAAGAAACGCGTAAGTTGAATGTCTTTCTAGCTAGCCAAGCATTAGCGTTATTATCATCCGCTCATAGGTTTTTCAGATACGTATAAATACAGTATATAAACACACCAGGCTGTCGATTTCAAAATTTCAAAATAACGCATATTTTAATGGTAGCTAAAAATGATGTCAGAGTTTTGGCTGCGAGTTATTGTCACGAATAATATAGTAGTATCTGCTTTTTTTGGACCAGACTACTGTAAATATTATTTCTCATGCTGAGTTTTGCATTTAAAAATCAACTCTCAACTCACTAATTTTAATCTTTGTTCGTCATTAGTCGTTTCAGGATTCCAAGCGGCAAGCACATTCACAAAACGAAGAAGACTTTACTGAGGAGATGTTACACCAGTCTTTTGTCTGTTGACGGAATGCTGTAATCGTTTTCTACAGAAAAATATTTGCTTCGATTTTAATATTAATTAATTCAATTCCAGTTCTACAGTTATTAGTACTTAAAGTACGCTGTGTGTAGCTAGTTTAGCTGTAGTATTCAAATCAATTATCCATAGGTACGAGTAATAAAATATTGTACTATCTTAGTTTAGAATGTACCTGTATATCAAGCATAGGAATTAAAATAAAATAAATTAGTTGCACTTTATAATCTGTGGGTAAAAATCTCGACTTATTTATTATGTTACTAAGGTTGTATTGTAATCTCTTTATGCTCTTCCATTCATGCAGCAGGTTTTCGACTCTTCGAAGTAATCTATGCCGGTGTCGTTGCGTCGGTGTCAAAACCCGTCGGATTCCATTAGTGCCTGTACCTACCACGAGCCACGCATCCTATTTCCTGCTCTTTTTTAAAGCAATTATTGATAAATTCAATACTGGCGTCTACAAGTACAAAAATGGTTATTTCTAATTGGAGCTCTTTGAGAAACAAAGAAATCGAGGTGCACATATCCTAAATTTTTCAAATTAAAACGATAAAACAATAGGCTTTGCGCATGAGCATTTGCAAAAGTATTACGAACGCCCCATACGACCACTACCCAGATAAGGACGTCCTTAGACAGTAACACTCGGGACCATTTCAGTACCGCGGTCCTCAGAACGTTCTCTTTAGGTCTTGATAGGTTCCAGCATGGAACTTTTG
>VNWX01002143.1:0-12892 GCA_009869905.1 Ceratophysella communis | reverse complement strand
CAGACTTGAATATTGAATAGGTGAATGGTCTGATGAAGAAATAAATAGGATGCATACAGGGTGTTCCCTTGAAATGTTATGACCGAGGGTTGGATTGGAATATGAAATATACATGAACGGTGGCAACTTCTTAATGGGGATTCAAATTTTTTTTATACAGAAGTTACAATCGTGCTATATACAAAGTTATTATTAAGAGGCGAATTAAATTAAAATGCTTTGTAGCTGAATAATTAAACATTTGTGTAGCTATTTGATTTATAAATATGTTGTATTTTTAACTTATTCCAATAAGTTTAATTAGATTTAAGATGACACAAGTAACAAGTAATAAGTCATAGAATTTTAGTTTCGGGTTGCATAGAATCAGTTTAAATTAAAATGAGCACATAAATTATATGAAATTTGGTAGAATACCCAATTGAAACACCCTGTATATACTTCCACAAATTACAAAAATAATTTGAAAGAAGCCTCACGTTTTCATTAAAATCCTGCAAAGTTCTTGATGAAGAGTGCCTTGGCGGAAGGCATTAAGATTAAAGGAAAATATGCTTTAAGGTACCAGGCAAAACGACAGGACAAGAAGTCAGGTCACGAATTTACAAATAAGTCAACGTTTTTTAAAGTATAGAGCAGGGTGTCTGGCTTGTTCTTCTGTAAAATAGACGCTTAAAGGAAAGTTTAAGCTATTACTTAATGATTTACATATAGGCTGTTAAAAATTATACTTTGTTATATTCTTGGTCGGAAATCGGAACCAGGCTTAAACCGGAAGCAAATTTTGTGGAGCCATATGCTATAAAGCTATAACTCTGTTGAGATTGAATTTAATTATATTAAATAAATATGTTAACTATTTAATTTAATATTATCAAAAAGGAAGAAGATTGAAACAACAATTCAATTCATTTTCTGTTTGACAAAGTACTAAATTCAATCCAAACAGCATTATATTCAGTAATTTTTTTGACAAAACTAATATTGAACAAGTTCTTGAGAACAGAGAAAATTGATTTTTTGTGATCAATCCTGCACCCAGTTCCAGTTCCATTCAAGCTGTATTGAGCTTCTGATTCATCTTTCTTCTCAAATTTTATACCGGATGTACTGGCAGCCAACGACACTCAACGAATTGCGTATGCATGAACAATGCGAATTCATGTTTCATTAACTCATATTTAGAGCTAAATCACCAAATTATTTGATTAAAATATATCTCCACCATCGAAATTGATCATAATGCCCAACCGATCCATTATAATTGTCGTTGAACCACTCTGAATTTCTGTAGAAACAGAATATGGAGATTGAATTATTATCAATAGGAAAAGAAAATAACCAAAGCAGCAGTGCTTTCCGTTTGTCTCTTCTTCACGAAAGCGAGGCTGACAGGCTAAACGATCTCCCATGAGAATACACCGTCTAATTACCTTTCTCCGCTCGTTCCATTCACCGGTGGCGGCATAGGAATCAATAGACAGAGCCCAGCTTTCCCGAATTCTAGTTTACCATATAGATTTCTACCCAGCAACGGAAAAGACTTACACAAATGCATAATATTAATTTAACTATTGATCTCCGCAAAAGCCTCTTCACAGCAGAACCATTTACGACGGGGTGGCTTGAGCTTTCAATCCAGTGACGCGCCGCTCAATCCCCATCATCTGTCTATGAGCTTTGAGGAGTACAGTTTGAAGTTTGCTTTCTGGTGGAGACTTCCGAAATCAAAAATCAGTTATGTGACATCAGAGTCAGTAAGCTTATAATTCGGTTTAGCTCAGAGTTCGGGAGTGCTCAACCACCACAACTAATCTGCATTTTGGTGTGGTTTTGTGTACGTACTCTGTAAACTACAAACAAGTCTTGGGGTTTAGCTATGTGCATAAAGCTTACACGATTCAAGTTTGGATGATCTGTAGCGTTAGCATCTATGCCGTCACCAGGGATCAGCACATAAAAAACCTCGACTTTGAATTTGAATATCACTAGAATTCACGTAAATATGCTAAATATACTTGAGATTTTTTTGGACTTAGGACAGAACGGAAGAAATTTTACAATATTTTATCGAAGGTCGAGATCGAGACAGTGCTTATGTAAGTTGCCCTCGATTCTGCACTCGAGCACCACTTTTTTGCAAATTGTTTGTAATAAATTTAGACAAACTTGCAACCGTGGTAAATGATAAACCTTAAACCCAGATGTTGAAATCACAAATATTTGGGGTAACACTAGCCAACGAGACGCTTGGTTCGACTGGGAATAAGATCTACATAATTCGGAGTTCCCGAGAGACACCACTATAATAGTGCTATCTATTAGCGATACGGAATGGAAATGCTTCTTGCTTCTTAGCTTAAAAAATATACTACCAATCTACTTGCATTTTATGGTATGGACCAGTGCATATGTAAAACCTAGCCTTGCCTAACTCTGACTTCTGTAATTATGACCTTCGCTTTCACTTCTCTGCCAATTTATCACACCGCACGGCGACCGAAACTTTCTGGTTTTGAAGTGTCGATCTTGACTTGAGCCACAAGCCACAATGTCACTCTGCACGCCAAGCACTCGCTACTCGACTGTCTACCTGTACTATGCGTATTTTCCTAATTGGAAGAAGGGTTATACGAAAGACAAGTAAGTTCCATGATCAGCATGGATAAAGTTTCAGTTTTTCAATCAAGGTGGGCTCGATGTCTCTTTCGGTAGGATAGCGAATAGCGACTCCGACAGGAACACAAAACTTAAGTCGGACACGCTGCAGTTCACATAGACAGGACAGGTAAAAGATATCCTTCAACTCAACTGATTGAGTTCTATGTAGTCCTAGTAGACTAGTCAGAAACTTTAGTTTGCCAAAGTTTCATTTTTTGTTTGTTACTATTTGTCATGCAAGCAGTAAGGCCAGGCGTCTGCTTCCGCAAAGGAAGTTATAAGTTACCCGTTACCCCAATGAGCACGTGCATTGCATAACTCCAAACTACTGGTGTATGTTTTTAGCGAACCAGAGCATGCTAAATTGAATATTGAAATATGTGCATTTCTGCATATTTGTTTACACAAATTCGTCTATAATATCTAAAGTGCAAGGTTAAGGATGCGGAGTGGTTTGGCAATGGCATGTGTTCTACTTGGTCTATTAATATATATGTTACTGTATTTTGGTGATCTAAAAGTTTTCTATACAGCGGATAGCTTTTAGCCACTTCAAAAGTAAGTAAGCAAGTAACTGTAAAATATTTGGATTGAACATTGCACTTTGTATTTTCTGAATCTATATTTGTGCAAAGAAATATGTGCAGTCATCTACTTAGGTTTCGAGTACAAAATAATTTCACAAGTACTATGTACTTGGAGTAAGGAAGTTTGACCGTAATCAAAATTAATCTTTAAATTCTGGGCAGGGCTTACGTGAATTCTGCAAAGTAAATCAAACCTACCAATTTGTATTGACATTTAATTTATAATGTGTCGGCACGCCATAGTTGTCAGATGTCAGGTTCATGTCTCGTGTCAGTATATCTGTTGCTAATAGAAACTAGGTCACGTTTCCTCATGATTATGAGTAATGTTCTTACTTACTAGTGTTTGCCGATATTATGCGTTGGAACATTCAATATCTCAAGTTTAACGCCCGAGAATTAACCGTAATATTTAATTGGGTTGCGGAAGTAAAATAAAAACGTCACGGGGCGCTTTTGGGTTGAAGTATTGCCAATTCAAGCTTAGGTACGTTTTGACCTGTGAATGTGTTTATGATTACCGAACTCAAGACAAAAACTCTACGTATTGAAAAGTGATGCTTTAAACTCGGCTCATTAATAGAACCTTTAATTTACTTTAATTGAAATATTTGTGTTGCCAAGGTAGCCTGTAATAATAATTAGTTTATTTACACTCAAATACAAATCAATAAATTCGAGTGCGATTTCGGAAAATCGTTTTCCTCACATCGGTTGATTTCAAAAGAAAAATTTCAGCTTGTATCGTTTTCTGAAACGCACAATTAATACATCTTTACCTAATTGACGCTTCGACCTGTGACCCTAAATTCAACTCATGTGGAAGTGAAAATCATTGCTGAAGGACGTCACTCTAGGCCTCCTCCGCATGGACGTTGAAATTTTTCTTGAACACCGGTGAGGCTTTTTTCTACGTTGATTCGGACTGGGTCACAAGGTAAGAATAGTTTATATATTACGCTTACCCTTGTCAGACAATATTCGAATATTGATTGCGTGCTATAACAATGCAATAATCGTTAGGTTACTTATGCTTATGGCTTGATGTTGTCATTTAGTACCAAAGATTCATGCAGAATTGGAAATTTTAAGCTTCATTTCAATTTTATGATTTGTTAGTAGCAAATTACGCTGATCTTTTAAGGTTACTACTAATGTCCCGGCGGGAAATTAATATTAACCACCTAAATGAGCTACGTCCAATTAACTTTCGAGTAAATACAGCTTCGGCTTTTCCAACATTATCTTAAATAACACGATTTGCTTGACACGTGTACTAGTATGTATACATATTATTATTACCAGTCTCCCAGGCAGAGATACCGTGAGTGAAAGCAGTCGCCTGTAGCAGGAAAGCGATGAAAAGCGTAGCTTTTCCAGTTTGACTAGCTCAATGGCATGTTCTGTCTCTCGAATCCGCAAAACAAATATATTATACACTCGCCGTGTTGATTTATGGGTTCTCATATTCCCAATTTCCAATCTCATTCCTTCAGCATGACCTTTCCACTAAACCTGACTCAGCACTCTCTCATCTCTCCAATACTCACCCACTACATTATTGTGACAGTAATTCAATCTGTGGTGAGTTCCACTACCACGGCTTCCGGGTAAGAAAGGATTCCAATTCCAGAAATCACACTGGATTTAATTGGGCATCGTTCTCGAGTTCGAGTTACCTACCTACAGCTGTACTACACACGGACGAGCCTATTCGTGATTTGTAATTGCAATTTACTCATTTGGCTAAATTTTTTACTACTGGATGAAGTTACCTCGTATCTTCCTTATTACCTCATCGAGGTAATAGGTATAGGTGAGGTAATAGGCACGTGTTCAGACAATTAACAGGTAAACACATAACTCAACGTAATACCAAAACGAGATTACGAGAACAAAATTGTACGCTTGATGCAACCAGATTTCCAATTTTATGAGAGCAGAAAATTTAACGGTTTCATCTTGCTTTAAAATCCTGTAGACGTCAGGTCAGGACGGATACATTACGACCGCAGCTTCCAAAGGGTTAAAAGCGTTTGCAGGTTGACCCACTTAAAAGCCAAGAAATCCTCGGCTTGTATAAAGCCATTAAATATCTCATTATAATTCTATCCGGTTTCAAATTACTACATTTCTTAAAAATATCGCGTCCTGGATTTATTTTTCGGAAATTCCAAAAATCCTGTGCTTTTATGCCCGAAATTGGAAGAATTGTAAGCGCCTTTGACACTCATAATCGTATTTCGCTCTCCTCTTGTCATCAAATGTAATAATGCGTCATAAATGATGTCCAACGAATTGCCCTGTTCAGCATCGGTCTACATCTCGCATCTGGCCAAGCCGGGCTTTCACCCGAATTAAATTATTAGTCTGACGTCGGACGTCCTGTCCTGTTCCGATCTGCAAGTCCCTGAACGCATAATCGCGCTCACGCAGCAGAACGCTTGACCAGTCTCATTATTCTCGTTCTACGGAATTAAAGCTCTAAAATCCCGTTTGGTTTTCTGAATGCTATGCGAAATGAAATTAGACTCAAATTCAATTACTGTCACTATTTTGAATAATCTGTGCCTTCTAGCGACAAATTAGATGATAAGCATAAATTTTCATCTAGCTGAATTTTTGATTTTTTTGAAACGTATCTTCAATTTAATTTAAAATCAGGGTGCATTACTCTGAGGGTAACGTCTTACCTGTGTATCATTTGTTAGCATGTGTGAGCCGGTACTTGCTTAGTATTTTTTTGCGATTAATGTCCTTTAAAGCAAGCTCTGCTGCAAACTTTTCACTAATCCCACTTGGTCGACTTGAACCGTTTCGGCTCAGTTCAAATAGTCCTAAAATTGTGAGCGTCTTAACTTTGTTCGATGCGTAACTTCCGTCTGACAAACTACTACTGTCCCCACTCCACGCTCTTTTCAATCTTGTGAGATTAGTTCTATTTTCACGTGACCAAATCTGGCCGGTTGAAGGTCCAATCAGTGGTCGAATTTGTCCAGAATAAACTCGGGTAGAAAGACTGGGTAATTTAGTAGGGCTAATTGTCGTGGTCAGCTGAGCTACTTGCTGGAGAAGACAAAACAACAGAACTTCTGGAGGCATGACTATTGTTTCAAAGAACTTGCTAGGACGCCGAGATGACGCCTCACGTCTTGACGTCCTCCCAGTCTGAATTAGAATACCCAGGAATCACGGAACCCCACTTTCTCTTTTGGGAAAGACTATGGAGTAGAGGCAGTGAAAGCAGCACAACTTAGTTACACCTGCCTGATTTACCTGTAACGCCGATCTTGTGTTTAACCACAACCAACTTAAGATTAGAGTCAACATATAGACTTTCTTTAAGGCTGTAGGACAAAGCTTCAAATTGAAGTTCATTTGATGGGCTGCTTTTCAGATACTGTTAACTAAATATCATACTTTAAAATTAAATTAAAAATTAGTTTCGAAGCTTCCACACTTTCATACGCCTGAAATACAAAGAATTATATTACCTAATATTTCTTGTACAATTTTTGATTAGCGCTTTTTCTCAATCTAATTTCGCCTAATATTCATTCGGATTCGGGGGAGTTGGGTTAACTTAGGAACTTTCTAAATGCTCTGGTTTAGGTTCCAGTTCAGTCAGGTTAGGTTAGGTTAATATAACAAAATATTTATGAACTAAAGAAGCATAGGGCAACACATTATTTTAGGTTTCTAGCAAAACAGCAATTAAGCCTGGGTACATGCTTTAAATGACAGCCTAATATTATTTAGTAATTCATGACGGCTTTTCATGTTAGGTTTGATAAGAGTTTTATTGATAAAAATGTTTTGATTAGCGCTTTTTCTCAATCTAATTTCGCCTAATATTCATTCGGATTCGGGGGAGTTGGGTTAACTTAGGAACTTTCTAAATGCTCTGGTTTAGGTTCAGGTTCAGTCAGGTTAGGTTACGTTAATATAACATAAAATATTTATGAATTAAAGAAGCATAGGGCAACATTATTTTAGGTTTTTAGCAAAACAGCAATTAAGCCTGGGTACATGCTTTAAATGACAGCCTAATATTATTTAGTAATTCATGACGGCTTTTCATGTTAGGTTTGATAAGAGTTTTATTGATAAAAATGTTTCTCAAAATGTATTTTGTTGACTCGGAGCCTACAGTCGGCTTTTGAAGTACCGAGGTTTCTCATTCAAATTCTGTACAGAATAATAATGTTAAAATTACGATTCATTTACAGCTAAAAATTAAATTTAAGCAATCGTTATCAATGAAATTGAAGTGTAAAATAATCAAGTTAAAATTTTAGATGAGTTCTTATATTCAAGAATATTTACCGTAAACCGTTACCGTCCTTATTCTAATTCGGAGCAAACAACTGGATTTGGGGCTGAGTTTCCTTTGTACGTGGTGAAGAGATATGGGCTCATTAGAATTGGAACTGTCAACCTTTCCTCTGAAATCGCTCCAACTTTGAAGGTCACTTCTAGATTCGGGAAGATGGTATGATGAAAACCCTTATTATTCCAGTATTCCCGTACGTTGAAACTGAATTTATAGGTTCCTGGAATGAAATCGCATGAGTTCTCGAACAGCTCGCGTAGGATTCCATCATTTCCGGTGTTCCTATGGTAAAGCGGGCATGAATACCAGTAACAATCTATTAAGTTTCCGTAAATATCAAAGGAGTGATGAATTACTGCCTAAACTCCGTATACGTACTTTGTGATGATTAGAGTCCAGTCATCATCTTCATATCTATAAAGCTTTCCTGTAACGTTTGCAGCGGGAGTTCCTGAAGAAGTGTCTAAAATGAAACCCCACAGCGGATCTGGTGCAGGAGGTGGTGGCTGTTGAAATCAACATTTTTAGCAGTAGTATCAGTACCTACTAAGCTTTAAGTTCTAAATGTTTTTCTTTAAATCTTTAAATTCTTACGGTAGATGATGAAAAGTATCCTTTGTACGACGAATATCCAAACGGACTCGCAAGAACTGGGATATGATAATGCTCGCTAGCATTTGTCACTCGAAAGCGTACTTCGATAAAGGGGTAAAACGTTGGCGTTCCTGTGCGATTGTACAACTCTTCGGTGTCAAACCAGAGTTTGTAGTTTCCTACTGTGAAGTTCTCTGCAGCTATTATGTTGGCGATCCTGCCATTTGATGCAGTTAATCTGTAAGTAAATAAATCGCTTAATATTATTTAACGTATTTGAAATGATTAATAGGGCTTTACAAGGACGAGCTTGACAAGGTCTAACCCATCAAATGTAGCAGAATACAAATCAAAGAGAAAAGCGTGACCAATGATCTATGGTCACCTATCCACGCTAGCGCAGCGGCGCTAAAACGGATTTGCGCACGCTTTTACTTATTAATCGATTCGGAAGGTCACGCAAATCATTCTACTTCTTCTCACAAGTGTAAGTTAATAATGCTAACTTAAGTAATAATTAGCAAATTTTATCCTTACTGCTCTGCAATGAAATCCCAGTTATTTCCTTCGGCCTTCCGAAATAACTTGACTGAAACATTTGCACCTGGAATTCCAGTAGCCGTGTCCAGTAGGTGAGAAGTGATTGGGTCGAAAGGCTGTTAAAAGTCAAGACAAATTTTTTGCTCAATTAATACCGCAAATTATATATTGATTTGACATAAATTAGGAGATTCACCGCTTGCGTTTCGCCGTATTCTATTTGTACAATCACAAGGATGATGATTGCAATAGTTAACGCCATGGTGGTTTTAAATGTTTTTAACTAAAATCCAAATTATGCGTAAATTTCAATTTGAACTGTTCACAACTTCAAGTCAGTTTTCGTTCTGTAAGCCAAGCGGCAAGAAATATTTATAAATACGTATTATTGCAGCAAAGTTCAAATAAATAATGTGAATGGGGCCTTTGTATAACCTATCGGTTATCAGTAATCCAGTCATTTCATTCGAGTGTACATATAAATAGGTATTCAGTAACGATACGAGAAATTGTTGCTTTCGGGCGGCCTAAGAAGTAGAAGTTCAATGACTGACGTAATTCTTTATTAAAACTGTGACCCTTGACATGAGTAATTTTGTTGTTTTGTGATTGCAAGTTACAACTGGATGTTTCTAGTCTAATCAGTGTAAATGTGCGTTTAAGTATCATATCTTACGTATAGCTGTTTAAAAAAAAAACTTTGTTCTATAGTTATATATTTTATGTACGTTAAAGTAAACTGGGGCTAAGAATATACAGGGTCCCACATATCACTTGATACCCTTAGTATTTCATACACCCCGATGTCGCACAGGGTCATAGAATATACCAAATTAAAGCTGAGTTCATTGCGGATCTCGTCGTGCAAAAATATTTCAGGAAAGCTTGCAAGCGGCCGCTGTACAGCGCAAAGAAAATAAAAAACTAAATTTTAGCCTCGCGAGGCCTCCGACGTCAATAAATCATGAGTAAACTAATGTTAAATGGAAATAATTTGGTGGATGAGCTACTCTAATATGTTTTGGTCAATTTTCAACCGGTGGCATAAGCTAAATTGAAATTGAAACCCTCAAACGCCAAGTTAGGCCTAATGGCGCACGGCCCGCCGAAACGCGCACTCGGCTTTTTCTGCTGTTCCGTCGAGTGGAGGAGGAGGCGGAAAGATCGGCCGCTTGATCTCTTTTGCGCTGGGCAGCGGCCGGTTGGAATCGATTTCAAAATATTTTAGCACCACTAGATCCGCAATGAGCCAAGCTTTAATTTGGTATATACCATGACCATGTACGAAATCGGGGTATATGAAATACCAAGGGTATCAAGTGATATGTGGGACCCTGTACATCTTTCCTTGCCTTTATCAGCAAGGCTTAGGGATCACCAGCAGAATGAAAGGTTCAGGTTAGGGTTAATTTTCCAAAGTTAAGTGCTGATGACGTGTGTTTCTCGCATTACATGGCTACTGTTGAAGATTAACGAACCAGGAAACGACAGTGTGTTCATGTTAAAATCTTTAAAAATTGAAAAGTAATTTAATTTTTGTATTTGCTGTTGATATATACATATTTTATTAAATGAGCTAGTGCGTAGGATCGAAGCGAACAACCAATCGATTCTGATGTACACCGCAATGTCTTAGGCACAGTTTTGTTTTAAGAATTATTTTACTGCCTTATTTAAATTAGAAACCGTGAAAGTACTTCTGAAATAACGTTGAATTAAAACATTTTAACAAACACAGGTATTGTCAAAACTTCCTGAAATTAGACCGACGTCGATACCCCTGAGTTTAAGCCTGCAGCGTTGCTCTTGAAAACGCTCTTTCATGTTCGCCCAATTAACGATCCAGTCGGGGCTCCACAGACGTTCCGCAATAACTGCACTCGCAGGCCACGTTATGGTCGTAACATTCGAAGAATCGATGTTTTCCGTCCATACCGCCGCTTCACCTCCAATCACGAGTTGCTTCAATGCTGGCACTGAGGTGAATGACAGTGGCTCCACATCGTAGTACTGCTTTAGTACAGAGTTGGAAGGAAAAGGATAATGGCTGATGTACCACGGAGCCGAAAGAAGCATCTTGTAGCCTTGACTTCCGATTCGAGCCATATTTGGCTTCCAATTCACGGGGTCCGCCATGGGTTTCCAAACCTGAACGATTGCCGATGCGTCGAGCTTGAGTCCATTCTTATCTTCGCCGACTGGGTCTTCCCAAAATATAAACGATTTGGACTTGTTATGAGCTAAATCGGTAAGCTTCTGATAATAAAATTCTTCCAGTTTTTCATAATCCGCCAGATTATTAGCTGTCATAAACTGACTAACGTTGTCATTCTCCATCCAACATGTTGGGTTAACTTCGTCTCCTCCAAAATGCCAAGTTTTATCTGGAAATGTTGTGCTGACTTCTTGGAAGAAATCATTCAGGAATTGGTATAACCCAGTAGAAGCGACGTTCACTAGCTTATCGGATATTTGACATTGTGTTAGCACATCGGGTCTGCCCCTGCCCCAAGAATTCATATGTGCTGGTGTTCCGAATTCTGGGATGACCCGAATACCTCTCAGTGCGGCGTAATTAATCAAATCAGATATATCTTGTCGTCGATAAATTGAAACTGAGTTTGCTGCACCTTCTTGACTTAGACTTGGAAATTTGATAGATTCATACGGGAAGTACTCGTTGTCTGTTAAATGCCAGTGAAATACGTTCATTTTATTGAAACTCATGGCGTCCAGTGTAGACTTTAATACTGGAACTGTGATGAAATGGCGTGATGTGTCAATCATGAGTCCTCTGTGTGTAAACCTGGGTCTGTCAGCAATCATTGCGGATTTGACGCTGAAACTGCCAGTGCTGGTGGAAATAACGAGTTGACTGAAAGTTTCCAGTGCTCGCAACGCTCCCCACTCGGTCGAAGCCCGAATCTGGGCACGGAGTGGCATTGTTGGTGAATTGACTTCTAGTTCGTAGGATTCATCCATATCTGCAGAGGGGTATTGTTCACATGTCGATTTGACGATTGAAATTTCGAGCTGGCTAAGAATCGTTCGACTTGGTACTACAGATTTCGTAGCACAAAACGTCAAAAATATCAGTCGTTGATAGCGCTTGATTGCTTCGTTAGTTACTGTACAATTGACGTTTGCAACTATTTGAAATGTAGCTGGTACTATCTCCAGATTATGAATATCGAAAGCTTCCATTTCCGAAGGATGCGGCCATGGCCATTCGTTTCCAATGCGGCTCGCCTGAAATAAAAGCGTACATTGTGAATCAGTTATGGATTTCAATGTTTTACTAATTTAAATAGTGTTCCTTACATTTGTGGATTGAAGAGTTAAAATGATCAACGCGGTCACTAGCAGTAGGAACACGTTCATATTGAAGTAAAATGTTGGTAGGAGGATCTGGGCTTGATCTACAGACAGATTAGTTTGACGAAAATAAATATTTCAGGTGTCTATTTTATAGATTTTTATCTCTTGCCAGCATCCAGTAGGCGGGCGTTGTCATGCTCCAAACCTTTTTGTCATTTTCATATTGTACAGTTGAACATGTTAATATTTCATATCGCATTTGGATTTGCGGTAGTAGTCGTTTGTAATACGACAATTGATAATGTATTCTCGATTCTCAGAACTTTTTAACACCTGGATTATTGGGCTCTTCTGTGTGGTTAATCCGATTGAAGTGTGTGTGAAGCCTAATGTTAAAATATTAGTATAAAGATTATTTGTACTAGTTTAGCAGTTTATAAAGGGAACAAATACAATATGCATACATAGCTACATAGCATAGGAACCAGATACGTTTCCAAACCAGATGCGAATTATGACAGGACACACGACTCGTGTCATTGATTATCTCAGAACTCAGAAGTCAAACTATACAGCTATTGATTTTTGTCAAAGTTTGCAGTACTTATACTTGTAATTGAAGTGCACAAGTGTAAATAAATAAATCATAATTACCTAATCTTTCATAACTATGTCTTTGATTTGATACATACTATAAGTGTAGAACGTCTACCGACATAGCCGAGCAAGATGGTTGTTGGCTCGTTTGTTTCGCGCTAAAAAACCACGAGAAACTGAGCTTTTTGGGAGAGAGTCGGCATGCTCGAGTGAGGGAGGAAGAAAGAGGAGTCCAAAGTGTGTGAATAGGACGGGCTGGCAG